>VZRX01003474.1:10801-27632 GCA_013398075.1 Notiomystis cincta
TTTTGGCAGCACTGTTTCCTGATAAATTTCTACTGAGGGGAAGTCTGGGTTTAAAACTTATTTCAACTTTTCTCTTTTCTCGTTTTGAGCCCAAACCCCACTGACAGCACATGAACAGAGAAAGCAAAACTGAGAGAACCAATAATTGTTTCAATTCCTAAATTAAAGCTTAAATTCCCACTCTCATATTAGGATACTTCATTGATTAGAAAAAAACCCCCAAAACATTTAACGGGTTTTTAGCCTCTTTCCCTCTCCCTCAAACAATAAATTAAATCACCCCTACAGGATGTTCCTTCGAGTGTCATTTCTCTTGCTGTGTAGTATTTCCCCCACCGGAAGGATCAAATGAGCAAGTGAAATTCCTACCTGTCTCGTTTGAGCATTTAGAGGATTCTCATGATCAGTCTCACTTTCCTCCACATTACGTTCCTGTAATTCAACCACCTCTTGTTCCTGAGCAGAGCTTCGCCTTTGCATTGCTTCTGTCTCTGAAGAAGACCCTCCGCGAGGACCTCCGTCTCCGAAGTGGGCACGGAGGCAACCCATTTCCTTCTGGTTTCAGCTGCAGTTATGGTCAGCAGCAGCTCTGACACGAGGTTGGAAACACGGAGAGTGGGGACAGTTTTCGCAGGAGAGGTCTCAAAATACTGTTAAATTACGGGAATTCCTTGGAAGAACAAAAAAACGTTGGCCGGCCTGGCTGCGGAGAAACGGGAGGCGGAGGAAGTATCGATTTGCGTGGCTGTGAGAGCTCTGCCTCTCATCTGTGCAATACTTGGTTTTCCAGTTTGCCTACCTTTCATACCAACCCTTGACAAGCAAGTGACTAAACCTTGACGTGACTAAACCTTCAACAATGCTGTCATTTGCTGCGACGATTTTCAAAGGAACCAGACTGCTTCTTTGCTGCTGTCAGCCAAAACAATAAAATGTTATTACTGTTATCCATGCCAGTAAACAGATGTGGTCCTGAACAGCACAAACTGAGTAAAAGTTCACAGAGTGTGTTGTTGCTTAGACTGGGACTCTGTCAACACTTGTAATTCTAGTCTCCCTCTACAGCCAATAAAGAAATGAAAAACTACTGACCTTTGTGCTGTAAATTGTTCTCCCTCTAGCTATTATATTGCCTAAAACCATATCTGATGTTAAAGAACCACTTATGTCCTTTAACATACTATCCAACCTAAACCTGAGAAGCAGCTTTTCAGGCAAAAAAAAACCCTAGAAGACATAGGTGAGGAAAAGAGAAAGATGGCCTTCAATTTCAACCTGTGCTCCACAGAGCATGCTTTTGTGAAACACCCATGGTGATTTGTCTGTACTAGCTGCCCACATGAACTCTCCTGTGCACTTAGAGCCACTCACAACAGCTAACTGTAGCCACGGGCTGATTACTCCCCCAGCCTCCCCAGTATCCCTCATCCTACCTCCTCTCATTTCTCCTGTTTGCACTCCCTCCCATGTTTCTCCTTCCCACTCACAGAACATCTCTCTCCCCTCTGAATCAAAGGTCTGGGCAGGCAGCTGGTAACCACATCCTTGCTCATTCTTTTGTTCCAGCACAGGGAGTATCATGCATTAAGAACCAAACACAGCCCTTCTCCCCTCTCTCTCTTTCCTGCTGCCTGGATATCCACTCACAGCACTGCTCCTTTTTTCTGCCAAAAGCTCAGGGTGCTCTCCCCTCACCCCACCACTTCAATTTTCTCTTTATGCAACTCACCTTGCTTCTGCTGCCTGAAGCACACCCAGGATTTGCATTCCTAATGTCACATCACCCATCCAGGCNTTATTTTATTTTATTTTATTTTTGAAGAAGCTCCTTAGAGTCTTGGGTTTCTTTCACCTGGAGGATCTTACTTCCACATTTGGTACATTTCTTCCATGTGAAATACTGACCCTTCTGACATGTTGCTGAGAAACTCTCAGAGAAAGTCAAGAAGGGACCTTAACTTTCTGGGCTAGGTTTTATCTGAAACAGAACAGCAGGAAAGCTGTTTTCTTCCCTAGGCAAGAATCTCTGGTTTCAACAAAAGGAAAACAAACTTGTGCCCTTAAATGCACAGTTTAGTAACAGGGGCACATTAGGCTCAGCTTTACAAAACCAGGGAAGTCCAAGGCACCAATGGAGTTCTGATTGCACCTGGGGTTGAGAGTTTCAGAGGCACATCCAAACAAATAAAACAGAGCCACGTGCAGTTTTAGCATGTGTTTATTAAAAAGGAAGATGTGAATAACTGAGTAGCCATTAAAGAAACAAGCCTCCTAAAATATTGTCTTTGAATAGAGCTTATACTGTAAGTTTGACAGGAGCTGGGGCAAGATTCCCAACAGGAGCAAGGAAGGAAAAGCATTAACAGTGTTAGAAAGAGGAATCTCCCTGCATGCAGATTACAGTGCTAGTTCTTTTCAGCATTTCCCCCACATGCTGCCAAGATGGGTCTAGCATTAAACAAAGATCATGTACTTATGTACTGCAGAGTAAGTGTGCTGTGTGGACAGTAATGAAAGGTATTCAAACTGCCAGCTTCATTTTAAAAATATATGTATATTAAAGGTGAAAGCTAAACAATCCAAATACTGAGCACAACTTAAAGACCAACTAATGGGTCTTAAGGCCACCCAGACAATTATTTTATTAAGCTAAGTACTGGTATTCTTTAGTTTTGGAATCCCTAAATTGGCTAGATTTGGAGTGATAAGATCATCAAGAGATTAAAATTATCAAACCTAGATTTACTACCAGGGTTAAAGGAATGTTGCTATCATTTCTTCTTTTACTATCTTTGAGCCTAAGGATGTATCTAACCACATAAATCCATTTTCCTTTTATGTCCATTTCAATTTAGTGTGGCCTTGTGGGCACAGCCCAGAAAGATACACAAAAAAAATTTCCTGAGCCTGAAGGTCCACCTACTGTGGAGCAAGGACAGCAGGAAAAACAATCCTTACCTACCAGGAACATGCTAAAAATTCACAATGCATGCCAGAGCTAGAGGAATACACCCGTAACGTATTGCAAACACTAAACCCTGCAGTTAGTTCAAATTCTAAAGAGAATTCTAAAGAGAAAGCAATAAGTTTCCTTTTGTTTAATGAATTACAACTCATTAATTCCTTCTATTTAGACATCATCTCAAAGAACCTAAATTATACTTTTCCAGTTCTTCAATGAAAATTTATTGCATCCTAACATTTTTGAGCTATATATCTGGCATTTTTAAGAAAACACAGTAGAGACCCCCAAAAGTTACAGTCCAGAAAGTAAAAGTCATGCAGTCACACATAACTAGAACGAATTAATCTCATCTTTGTCCACAATACACTATTTGTATTTTTGAGAAATATGAAATAATTACTTATGTTTAGAACCCTGTAACATCCCTAAGGAGTTGAATATATAGCATGTGGCCATTTTTATCCAGCTATGCATATGTGGAAACTAATATAGATAATGAGGGACAAGGAAAGAAAGGAGAAGGTTTACAAATGAGATATGGCTGGATTTTTGATACAGGTTCTAATCAATTTTATTTTGTTTTTAAGTCAGTGGTGTTCTGCAAATAGGCATAAGGAAGATGAATCCATAAGGAATCTGGAGTTCCTCTGAGACTCAACAGGTGAACCACAAATGATAGTTTCTTCATTAAAAAAGTGTATTCATTCATAAAGGAACAGTCAATGGCATTTTCACGTTGCATCCTCAAACTGACTACAGCAAGAAGCAGCTTTCACACAGAGGTGATCTGCATTTTCTCCTTGGCCCCTCAGTCTGTGTTCTGATGGATCCAGCCATAGAGTGCTGCCACCCTGGTGTACACACCAGGACGGTTGCGCCGGGCACAGCCTTCACCCCAGCTCACAATGCCAGCGAGGTACCATCTGCTGCCCTTCCCTCTGCAGGCCAAGGGACCTCCAGAATCTCCCTGGAATGAAGGAGGTCCAGCCATTAGTGCACACACACAGAGGACTGTAACAAGAAATAGGTTATTTAAGAACAGCAAATACTGTTCTGCCCTCTTCTGCTTAAATTAAAACTTAATATTAGAATCTTACTTCTGGATATAGTGTACCCAGCCAGATGTCATATTTATTCAACTAACTTATGGATGTAGCACATGAATCAATATAAAGCTAATGGCAAGAAGAGTTTATAAAATTACTCCTTGACAATATCCCATTATAGGACTTATAGAATAACTCACCACAGCCCAAACAGGGAGACAAGAAGACAGGGATGGAAACAGAGAATTCTACTATATAAATTGTTCACAAATTGAAGGCAGACCTCTTACACTGTGTGTTAAATAGGAACAGAAAGATATCACACACCTCCAACCAAAAAAAGCCAACAAACCAGAACAAACCCAAACCCAACAAACAAGCCAGGCACAATTAAGTATTATCGGCAGTTTTATAATCAAGACTGAATCTACAGTAGACTGCTTTGTAGAGGCAGAAGGAGGAACAAAGATTAAGGAATGTGGAAATAAGAACCAACTTCTCAAATGGAACATGCAGAAAAATAAAAATTCCCACTCAGTTCAGTTCACAGGAGCAAGATGCATTTGGGCTCATCAATGCTTTTTTGCCCTTCATTGCTTTAACCTTTTATGTCTTCTGTGAACTGGTCTGTTCAAAGAACTCTGGGCAGCTACAGTGCAGCTCTTCTCTGCAGCTGTTCCTAATGCACAGTCAGCAGCCTTCAAATTGACCCTGGGGTTTGTCTGAGCCCCCAGTTGGAGACAAAACATGTAAGAGGTCAGGAGAAAGCCATGTACTGAGAAAAGAGTAATAACAGAAAGCCTTCATCACTCAACAAAACAAAATTATCTATTATGGTGGTACAAAATTATCTAGACATAAGAGAAGAAGCCAGAGCTCTTCCTCTCTCTCAGGCTGCTGCCATTCTAGAAATGTTGATAATCCAAGAGACAGCACTTTATGACCAATGACCAAAAAGCAGTGACTGTGTGTGTAAAAGGCTAGGTTTTATAACTTACTCTACTCTGATGTAGTCACAACTTGTAATTATACACATGAATGAATGTTCAAAATTAAAAAGCACCATTTAGCTGCAGTTCCCAAACCTAGTTTAGCTTTTCCTTTCGTATTTCTTTGCAACTGTAACAATACATTACTCATCATACTCTTTCAGTATTTTATCAAATCCATACCCAGATATTTAAAAAGATAGAAAGAAATTAATACAAATAGCATAATTCACAGATGGACCTAACTTGATTCCTTTTATCTTTATATTTTTGTTCTCTTGTATGAAATATAACTGTTGAAGATAAAAAAGAATTCTTCTTGACACATTTTACCCCTTGTCTTTGCAAAATGATATTTCTCAAGTGAGTCAGAGATTATCTATGATGAATTTTCTTCCTTATTTTGGTGAGCTTTTAGTTACCATGTTAAATTAACCATATACTCACATATACAAGACATTGCAATTTAAAAAAACCCCAAACCAACCAACCAACCAACAAAACCCACCACACAAACGACCTAAAGCTCTGAACAGTTTTCCAACGAAAGCAAGTATTACTTGGTAGTTTTCCTACAAGTTTCAGAGTACCTGGCATGCATCAACGCCACCATTAAGATTCCCAGCACAGAGCATACGTGGAGTAATGAGATCATCATAGAGCTTGTTGCAAACACTTTGGTTAATCATTCTCACTTGAGCTTCCTGCAGTGTTTTAGCAAGATGACCTAGAAAAAAAAATACAAATGGTATTGCAGAGGTTAAGGTGGCACAAATTTCTTATAGGGATGNAACACCCATGGTGATTTGTCTGTACTAGCTGCCCACATGAACTCTCCTGTGCACTTAGAGCCACTCACAACAGCTAACTGTAGCCACGGGCTGATTACTCCCCCAGCCTCCCCAGTATCCCTCATCCTACCTCCTCTCATTTCTCCTGTTTGCACTCCCTCCCATGTTTCTCCTTCCCACTCACAGAACATCTCTCTCCCCTCTGAATCAAAGGTCTGGGCAGGCAGCTGGTAACCACATCCTTGCTCATTCTTTTGTTCCAGCACAGGGAGTATCATGCATTAAGAACCAAACACAGCCCTTCTCCCCTCTCTCTCTTTCCTGCTGCCTGGATATCCACTCACAGCACTGCTCCTTTTTTCTGCCAAAAGCTCAGGGTGCTCTCCCCTCACCCCACCACTTCAATTTTCTCTTTATGCAACTCACCTTGCTTCTGCTGCCTGAAGCACACCCAGGATTTGCATTCCTAATGTCACATCACCCATCCAGGCAAAGACACTCCAAGAAAGGGAGCACATCTAAGGTTTATTCTGCAAGTAAANACCACACAAACGACCTAAAGCTCTGAACAGTTTTCCAACGAAAGCAAGTATTACTTGGTAGTTTTCCTACAAGTTTCAGAGTACCTGGCATGCATCAACGCCACCATTAAGATTCCCAGCACAGAGCATACGTGGAGTAATGAGATCATCATAGAGCTTGTTGCAAACACTTTGGTTAATCATTCTCACTTGAGCTTCCTGCAGTGTTTTAGCAAGATGACCTAGAAAAAAAAATACAAATGGTATTGCAGAGGTTAAGGTGGCACAAATTTCTTATAGGGATGCCAATTATCAAAACAAAAGAGAATTGCTTCAAATTCAAAATCTCCCAGCTAATGACAGCAGAGTAACTCCCTTCCCTTCAAATGGTGCCTGCCCTAGTTTTTGAAAGCTGTTGTCCACACTACCCTATAGCCATAGAGGTTCCAGTGCACCACCTCTCCCTTTCCCTAGACTTTTTCCTTATGACCTTATTCTGCCAGAAAGTAGTAAAACTGCCATGCAAATTGTAAGATAAGACTGCATACAGGGTGACTAACTTTGAATGCCATTTCAAATTATGCCTGAAGCTTTTTGTTATTATTTACACCATGGTTGTGCTCCAAACAACATCAAAGTCCTACAAAATGCAATTTCAATATTATTTTCCATCCTCTCAGTTCTAGGGAAGAAACTGAGGAATAAAACTGAGTAGGGAAAATGAAATTATTTAAAAAAACCCTAAAGAACAGTGTGTAACTCACAAATGATGCCAAGAGCATTGTACCATTCTCTACAATGGTATTGACATAAGGTGCCTTGTGAGCTAAATATCCTGACACCTCTGATGTGCTGAGACACTGTCCAAGCCCAGGTTTCAAGCTGTTTAATGCTGAGTCAGGGCAAGGATCCCACAGGCTTCCCCTGCCACCCCTCTCCAACTCAGTGTGCTTTCTTCCTGCTCCCCACTCCAAGCTACACAGAGGCAGAGCTCTTTGTGAGGCATACTTTGAACTGCCTTTGGTCAAGACAGAGAAAATGAAAGATACTCCACAATATTTTTTGCAATTATTGCTGCTTATGGCTCTGTATTGTCAATCAGTCTCAGAAACAAATTCTTTCTCTGCAGTAGTTGCAAGTTACTGATCTCTTTACCCGCAAGATTCTATTCACCAGATAAAAAGAGTCATGAGCATGAAAATAGGCAAATGTTTGTAAATCTATAATAATTTGCTTTTCAATGATCTGTGACACCTGAGTATGCATTTTGTCACTTATCACCTGCCACCCAAGCAACCATTCAGAATTCACAGACTGTAGCTAAGGAGATCTTTTCTGGCTTATAATAGACACACTAAGTAAACCACATGGGATTCTTTTTCCTTACAAGTATAAATATTCCATTGCTAGAATTTAAAACTAAGCCAAACTTGCAAAAAGTATATCCAGGAAATGAACATACTATTTTCTTTTATGGCTCCCCAGCCAGTTACATAGCAGACAGTTCCATAAAGAAATACTTTAGAGGTGCTGGGTAAACAAATGGGCTGTACCAGCTCACTGAAGAGTACAGGCATCTCCATTTCCAACAGGGCAATGTCATAGTCTGAGATAGACTGGTCATACTGTGGGTGGACAAGAATCCTTTTGATTGATCTCACAGCTACACGATTGCTCTTTTCATTAATAGTATGTGAGCCCATATATGCTCTCCATCCCATTGGAATGGAGTATCTGTAAAAAAAAATGGGTTTAGAACATCCTATTTGAAAGCAATGCAGTGTTAGTTCACTCTATTTTAACTACTTCTCAGTATTTGAGGACATTCATCAAAACCAAAGTGCATGGAGTAGAACATGACTTCAGAAGATAGATGCAGTCTAGTCTCTGTCTGCTAAAAGAGTAAGTAATGTTTTTACTTGCTATTTTGAAAATAATTAATTTCCTGGAGCTATAAGACCAATTCCTTGCTATGCATCATGCTGTGGAACTCAGAAAAGTGTGTTATTAAACTCTGTCTACTCCTTACCACATGTAGGAGGTATGCATTTTCAATTTACACTGCCTAAACTGAACATCATTGAGGTTTTCACTTATTGATCAATAAATAGGACATGTCTTGGGAGAAAAGGCCATAGTTCTACTCTGAAAACTCCTGCCTTTTGAAAAGAAGAAAAAAAAAAGGTGTTTACACTAAATCTAACAGAACAGTGTTCTCTCATGCAGGATTCACTGGCAATGGAAGCAAAAAAAAAATTTCAAAAAGTAGAGACTTGAAGCCAGCAGGCAACACTGAGTGTTTATTTGGTGAGGTCATGTCACTAAGTTATAACCTGTATCAACTTATCTAGACAGGGAATAGTTTCTGCAAATTACTGAAAGCAACTTTGTAAGGTTATTAAACTGCAGATACTCTAGAACAGTATAATGTCTTCATACCTCACAGAATCAGAATCCAGGAAGCAATGGGCAGCAGATATGAGCCACCTGTTGGAAATCACAGATGCCCCACACACGTGGCCATGTGCTCCCATCTGTAAACTTGCCTGCCAAGGCCACTTTTCAGATCTCGCATCTTCACCTCCAACAATTCTGTTTTTCTTAAGCTGGTGTCTCCCACAAGCTAATAGAAATAATTTAATAAATTAGTAGAAATTCCACCAGTTAATTCACTTTGCCATGCTTGACACAAACATTTACCCTTAGGCCTTAGACAATTGGTAAAAAGGTGGGTACTTGCTCATTTTCACTCAATAGGTGGGTCAATTATGAAGCGGTCATTGTCTATCCTCTTGTGCAGCTTTCTACAGAGTTGAATAACTCAAAAAGAGATTAAGCACAATTCAAAAGTTCATTTGAATCATTCTCATATCTTTTCCCTCCTTACTAACACAGCTCCTTAACTGCATTTCATTCAGCTCAAAAAAGCAGCAAGACCCACCAGGTTACCCTGGAAGTACATTGCTTGAAATAAGTCACCATAGCCAGAATGCATGAGTTGATTTCAAAGAAAGAGTGTAAAATTCCAGAGAGACATTTGCATACAGATGTTACCAGGGAATGAATTTTTAAAAATTCATATTTGATTTAACCAATTCTTAATCCAATAATTCTTAATAATAACAACAAAAATTGCTGTCTTAATTTCCCAATAACTAACAAATTTTAAAAGAAATGTTACCACACCACAGTTCATTTCATCAGATCCGTCTGTACAGTCTCTTTTCCCATCACACTCAGGATTTGGTTTCAGCAAGCATTTTCCATTGAGGCATTTGTATGAATAAGGGGAGCAACTTTTGTAGGCTGAAATAAGAGAGAGAAGATAGCATCACATGTTTTGAGTCATGCTTTCAAATTATTAACAAAACCTTGCCTGTTCAACAAGTTGTTCAAAGCTACACATTCTAGCCTGCTTGAAGTAGTAGTCTATACTGGTGTAAATTGGTGCCTCTATGGAGAGGGGACAGGGGAATAATCCACTCTAATTAGTGATCACACTAATTTCAGTCTCCACTGTCCCTGAGGAAAAAGAAGACCCTCCACACTCCCATTTTACGTAACTCTAAACTGAGTAAGCGAGGCCTGTCAGATCTGTTCTTTGGCCTTCACCAGCACCTCTAGCATTACAAATCATAAATCTTCACAGCATCTTTTGATTTTCAAGTGAAATTGAGAAAACTGTGGAAGAGCTTTATACCTCCCTCCAATAAATTTCTGACTAAGGACAATCACAGTTTACTATTTGAGGACCCTGCTAGGTCTCAGCAATTGACTTCTATGACTATTATTCTTATTACCAGTTGTTCACAAGGACCTCTAAACAGTGGGAGGTAGGTTCTTTTCAACAAAGATGTATTCCTGGCTACCTCAAGAACCCAAGGTTGCCAGCAAGACAAAAATTATATAAGCCAAAGGGAGGAAGTCACTAGGGAGCCATTGGTAGTACCAGCAATGTCCACAGCCATTGTGGATCTACAGTAAAAAGACCATCAATATCAAAGTCCCTACTATGTCTCTCTTCCTTAAATTATGTGGTGCTGATCCAGCATCATTTGAGGGAAAAATGCTCTTCTAACAGGATCACCAGCAAAATGTGGTTTGGTTTTCTTACTAAACTCCCTGTTATCTTGGATTTTGCTTCATTAATTGTCTAAACTCTCTCGAAACCTAATTTTACTCTGCATGATTTGTGTTCACTATTACGAAACTTTTACTTTGTGCCATAAAAAAAAAATATCTAGAGACAACACATTTAACCATTAAAATACACATCTTCCTGCTTCTGCCTTCCACCATTTTTTGGAAAGTAGCTAAAAATACATACTTACAGCAGTTGTTTTCATCACTGTCCTGCCCGCAGCTGTCATCATCTTTACAGGACTTATACTGAGGTTTACACTTCCCATCACTGCAGTTCAATTGTTCTGGATTACAACCTGAAGAAAAAAGGTCTGTAAATTTATAATACAAACAGCAGACTAACAGCCACATGCTACACTCCCTACCAGAGAGTAACCTGGATATCACTGTGCTGTTTCTGTCAGACATTTATCTACCTTGGCTTTGATAGCATCCAGTGACAGAGAGACTTGTGCTGTTCCTGGCACCTTTTGAATGCTCCCTATCTTCCTTGACATCCACTGCCTAATTTAGGTACAGTACTCAAGCTGAAGCCTTCCTGCTGGTGGTTGGGAAGGTATTTTCAAATTCCTCTCTTACATCCTAGTGTGACACTTACAAAACCCCAGAACAAAGACAAACAACCAAGAAAACACCAAATACAAACAAAACTCACAAAAACTTGTGACTTCAACTCACAAGTCAGCTTCTGAGCAACAATCATCCCCCCAGCCATTTTTTAGCAAAAAAAGCAACTTAGGCAATCTACATGTCTGTTTAATTACCCATATTCACATCTTCACACAATCACAGAATATTCTGAGTTGGAAGTGACCCACAAGGATCAACTTCATAGTCCAACTCCTGGCCCTACACCATCCCCAGGAGTCAAACCCTGTGCCTGAGAGCATTGTCCAAACATATCATGAGCTCTGGCAGCCTCGGGGCTGTGAGCACTTCCCTGGGGAGCTGTTCCAGTGACCAATCACCCTCTGGGTGAAGGACCTTTTCCTAATACTGAACCTAATCTTCCCCTGGCACAACTGCAGACTGTTCCCTCAGGAGTGTCACTGGTCACCAGAGAGCAGAGATCAGTGTCTGCCCCTCCTCTTCTCCTCAGGAGGAAGCTGTAACTGCAATGAGGTCTCCCCTCAGTCTCCTCCAGCCTGAACAGACCAAGCGACCTCAGCCACTCCTCATATGGCTTCCCCTCAAGGCCCTTCACCATCTTTGTTACCCTTCTGTGGACACTCTCTAATAGCTTAATATTTTTTATATTTTGGAACCCAGAGCTGCCCCAGCCCTCAAGGTGAGGCCGCCCCAGCTCAGAGCAGAGCGGGACAATCCCCTCCCTTGCCCCGCTGGCCATGCTGGGCCTGATGCCCCCCAGGACACGCTTGGCCCTCCTGGCTGCCAGGGCACTGCTGACCCATGTTCTTGTCTTTATTTTTCTCCATATATATTCTACAACTTCTCAGGACACTTACAAATGCATCCCTCTTGAATACATTCATCTTTCCAATGTGTAACATTTCTCTTATTTCATAAGCATCTACTCTAATCCATTATTTAGATAACAAACAAAAATTATGTGGCAATCCATAACAATATTGGCAGAAAGACATTAAAAATATCCTTCCTCTTTGGTAATGAGTCTTGACCAATCTTTCTGTGGAAACAGTTTCCTGTATTTTTTTCTCCCCACATTTTCTTTACTTATTGATAAGCTTGTCACATGAGACAGTGCCAAAGCAAAACTTCTTTGTTTATCCTCTCACAGCAGGGAACTAAACCAAAATTTTAAATCTCCATGCTGGTTTTAATATTCTTTTCACTATTTACAAATAGCTTACTTTGGCTACTTCTTGTGCATTATTTTTTTCCTTTGGAAGATTAACTTATAAAGATTGGTGTAAAATTCCCTCTTGATTTTTCTGTTCTCCCACTCTTTAAAGAGACACATTACACAGCCTCATTTCCACACTTTTACATCTTCACCCACATGCTTCATGTGATCTTAAAGATAGCCAGCAGCAATTTAGAGATAATTTCAGCCCATCTCTCAACTTTGTGGAAAAACTCTTTATAGAAAACAACAAACAAGAAATAATTGCTCTACTCCAATCCAAGTCTGAACAGTCTTTCTAGCTTTCAGACTGATTTCTTGAAGGAATGCACATTCTGTCTGCATATCTAAGGACAGGCTAGAAAAACAAGTCAATGACACTAGAACACTGATACAGTTTAAATGCAGTAATGCAGGACTCTACCATGAAGAAATATTAAAATGGCTATTAAAAGTTAAAGTTAGTGTTGTTGGTAAAATAAATTGAATATTAAAAAAGAAATAATATCTTACTTGGCACAATCTGTCAAAGATTTTTATCAAGCAGTCTGAATTAAATGAGTCAATATTCACCTAAATAGACTTAGCAAATTAAATTCATATTAATTGCCACTACTCTAAGGGTTGAAAGTCATTCACCATGGATACACAACTAGGTAGCACTTCTTTAATTTGTTAAGGGAATGCATTTTATACAGGAGCATCTAAGGAGAAGGAAAATAAAACTAAAACTAGGCATTCTTTTTAGTATTACAAATACATATTTTCTGATATTAAAATTCTGTAGAAATTAATCTCTGTGTTACTACACTCAATGTCTGATGTGAATAAGTGCTTTATCAAACACTTCCCAAATCTTGTTACGAAAGAGCCTTTGACCAAAAATTTCCTTCACATTACATAAACTAACTACTAGTATAGATGGCAAGTTGTTTCTTTCCAATATATAAGATATGTTTGCTCTCTTTCACTCTTTCAGGTGTGCAAGAAAAAAAACCCTCTGAAATACTAAGTAGCTCAAACCACTCCTCTTTCTGCCCAAGTCAAGTCAAATGAAATTTGCTTCCATTTAGCACCATTAAGAGCTACATCAGATTGAAGGACCAAATCCATTTGTCCCACAGCTGTTTTATCAGTTCCAATCTGGAGTAATTTAGTCCTCTTCACTCCCTTGCATGTGATGTCAGTGGGAGGAAAGCAAGCACTACAGAGCCAGTACAAGCCCAAAGCAGGCGTGTCTCCATTTTCTTGTCGCCTCTCCCTGAAGTTATTCAGCTGATGGCTGGCATTTGCTCTCCAGCTCAGCTCAGAGCAGTGCCTGTGCTTTTTAACAACTGTGTTTTGATGGGCACCCAATTATGGGAAGAAACTAACCTCAGGTGGGTGACTGCAGGTACTAAAGATGTGGGAAACTATGAATTTATGTGTTTCCTTCTCCTATTACTACTTCTACAGGCAAGGCTGATATGGGCCAGTGCTCTCAATCCATGCTGGCATCTCAGATGTCCTTCCACAAACTACTGCATCAGCTTGATGCTGACACACCACAGCTATTCCACTCCTCCTGATGAGTCTTTATACAGAGCCTTATGATTGTGACTAAGAATTGAAAAAATAATTTTGAGCCATCTGCTTGCTGGTTCAGTGCTAGAAACAGAGCACGCAGATACACACAATAAAGACTGGGGATTTTCTCTGTTAAAAAGGTATTCTTAGGCTTATACTCCATTAACCATTTTTGAGGCAGTAACCAGAGAAACCACAGAGCTCAGAATAGTTGGTAACTTTTTCAAGTAGAAAGAGACCCACATTGGTGGAAGAAGAAATCGCTGAAAATTTGTAAGTCTTACAGAATGACTGACCAGAAAACCTGCCACTTATTTAGAGTGAAAGGCATGAAACAAAAATCTTCACCAGAGACCTTGATACTTAAATGCTTTTTTGTCAACAATGAACAGAACTACATTCAGACAAGCAAGCTGAGGATTTGAAGAGGCTTCTCAAAATGAACTGATCTCTTGAAATCACAGAGAACTTTAGCTACCTAGACATTATTGGGTTAAGAAAAGAAAAGATATTTTAAAAATCAGAAATTGCATCTTTTCTAGGAAATATCACAAGTAAATATCTGCTGAAAATTCCTGTTCCACCACCTAGAAGCCCCCCAAAATCTAACACTGATCCTGATGTACATAGACTGGGGAGTTTGGAAAGGCATATAAAAAAGCCAGACATATTTCTGCAACAGCTTCTTGCAAGGGGTCATCTTTCACTTAAAACTTAAATAGTTTGTCTAAACCTGGAAACTGATCTAGAGCACCTTGAGTTGTGATTTTAAAGAGAAGGCAAAGTATTTATGGTTAACTTTTGTTGGCAGAAGAGTCAAGCTTAGAGGTCCCTCTGCCATTCTATTTTCATGTTGCAGCTTGGCTATTTAGCAACAGTTCAGCAAAGTGCCATATAATTAGATCTACAGAAACTGAGAAATTTTAATTTTACTCCCCATTTACAGAGTGTTGATAAAAGTTAGAAAATAAGTACTAGCGTCTAAAAGTATCTTATATCTAAATTTTTACCTCCATCTGGTCAACTAAAGACATAACATTTTTGTTGAGGGTTGTTTCCTTTTGTTAGGGAATTTTGTCCCATAAGTTCCTAAGAAACGGTAATGATGATACTTAAGGAGAACAAAAGAAGTGGCCAAGCCCAGGAGACGGCATCTGGCTGCACCTCTCTGTCTGAGGGTTTCTCAGAGAGGGGGCACAGATACCACAAGAATTGGGCTGGTAAAAGACGGGGACAGGGGCAGCTGCAGCCTCTTCCTCTCAGTTTCAGAGGAGGACGCTCGGAGCTGCCACCTGGGGAAGGGAATTCGCTGCCACCACCGCAGTCCAGCCCAGTCCCTTCTCCTGCCGTGGGTGAGCCTCTGCTCTGAGAGCAGCCCCTGAATTGGTGCCCTGTTAATGCCTCACTGAGAGAGGGACTTTTCACCCTCTGCTCGGGGCCCTGAGATCCTGAACTCGCCTCTCCCTGCCCTGATCGGAGCCGGGCTGCCGCTGTCCTGCTCGGAGTTGGGCTGGCGCTGCTCCGAGTTTCCACTGCACTGCAGCTCCACACCCACTGCCTGCTGAGATGTCTCGGGGTTGCCAGCTACAGCTGTGCTGCTTCCAACACATCTCATCCCCCACCCTGAGATTTTTTGCTGTTTNTGCTTTTTAACAACTGTGTTTTGATGGGCACCCAATTATGGGAAGAAACTAACCTCAGGTGGGTGACTGCAGGTACTAAAGATGTGGGAAACTATGAATTTATGTGTTTCCTTCTCCTATTACTACTTCTACAGGCAAGGCTGATATGGGCCAGTGCTCTCAATCCATGCTGGCATCTCAGATGTCCTTCCACAAACTACTGCATCAGCTTGATGCTGACACACCACAGCTATTCCACTCCTCCTGATGAGTCTTTATACAGAGCCTTATGATTGTGACTAAGAATTGAAAAAATAATTTTGAGCCATCTGCTTGCTGGTTCAGTGCTAGAAACAGAGCACGCAGATACACACAATAAAGACTGGGGATTTTCTCTGTTAAAAAGGTATTCTTAGGCTTATACTCCATTAACCATTTTTGAGGCAGTAACCAGAGAAACCACAGAGCTCAGAATAGTTGGTAACTTTTTCAAGTAGAAAGAGACCCACATTGGTGGAAGAAGAAATCGCTGAAAATTTGTAAGTCTTACAGAATGACTGACCAGAAAACCTGCCACTTATTTAGAGTGAAAGGCATGAAACAAAAATCTTCACCAGAGACCTTGATACTTAAATGCTTTTTTGTCAACAATGAACAGAACTACATTCAGACAAGCAAGCTGAGGATTTGAAGAGGCTTCTCAAAATGAACTGATCTCTTGAAATCACAGAGAACTTTAGCTACCTAGACATTATTGGGTTAAGAAAAGAAAAGATATTTTAAAAATCAGAAATTGCATCTTTTCTAGGAAATATCACAAGTAAATATCTGCTGAAAATTCCTGTTCCACCACCTAGAAGCCCCCCAAAATCTAACACTGATCCTGATGTACATAGACTGGGGAGTTTGGAAAGGCATATAAAAAAGCCAGACATATTTCTGCAACAGCTTCTTGCAAGGGGTCATCTTTCACTTAAAACTTAAATAGTTTGTCTAAACCTGGAAACTGATCTAGAGCACCTTGAGTTGTGATTTTAAAGAGAAGGCAAAGTATTTATGGTTAACTTTTGTTGGCAGAAGAGTCAAGCTTAGAGGTCCCTCTGCCATTCTATTTTCATGTTGCAGCTTGGCTATTTAGCAACAGTTCAGCAAAGTGCCATATAATTAGATCTACAGAAACTGAGAAATTTTAATTTTACTCCCCATTTACAGAGTGTTGATAAAAGTTAGAAAATAAGTACTAGCGTCTAAAAGTATCTTATATCTAAATTTTTACCTCCATCTGGTCAACTAAAGACATAACATTTTTGTTGAGGGTTGTTTCCTTTTGTTAGGGAATTTTGTCCCATAAGTTCCTAAGAAA
>VZRX01003474.1:27707-118804 GCA_013398075.1 Notiomystis cincta
GATTTTTTGCTGTTTTCCTGCCATCCCAGCTTGCTGTTTCCGAGGGTCCTGCTGAGGCACCGGGATCGGCTGCCCCTGGGCTTTGTGAAGCCGCCCCTCTCCATCGCTTCCCGTCTCGGCCGAGCCGCCATTGCCGTGTGCTCCCCGAGCTGCCCCACAGCGCCCCCTGCAGCCGCGGGGGAACCATCGCACCTGCCCTGCCCAGCGGAGCCACAGCGCCCCTGCCGGCTGGGACTGGAACTGCACCGAGGGGAAAGTGCCTGCAGGGAGAGAAGGCTCTCGGTGGGCTCTGGCTCTGTTTGTTGGTGCTGTCACAGCTGTGGTTTGTTTGCCTTATATACACACTAGTAAAGAACTGTTATTCCTATTCCCCTATCTTTGCCTGAGAGACCCTTAATTTCAAATAATAATAATTCAGAGGGAAAGGGTTTACATCTTCCATCCCAAGGGAGGCTCCTGCCTTTCTTGGCTGACACCTGTCTCTCAAACTGTGACAATTTTACACATTTGTCTCCTGCAGTAAGGTTAAGAAAGTAGGCAGGTTGAGTTGTATATGATTGGTTTGTCAAGTAGGGTTTCTCAAAGGTTTCTCCTTAAAAATTAAAGTGTGTGCTTAATAACTTACGGTCTGTGTGACTGAAGGCTTTGTATTCAATATAAAACCCTCTGTGGGTGACCAGCTCATCAGAATGGAAGTTGATTGCAACAGAATAGCCATATTCTCTGTTTCTGTTATTTTCTGAAAGAGCTTTACAGTATCTAGCAAGGCAAAAATGAGAAATATTAATTTCTAATCAAACTGACCACCACTATCCTGCTATGTCTCCTTTTACTGAGTGGTAGTGATGTCAAAAAGCTTTAAGACAATGCAATAAGGATCAGCTGTATTCTGGTGTTAAAAACTGCCAGACAGAAGTATTAGAAAGCCTATTTACAAATTTCTCCAATTCCACAACTTTTCTGGGACCAGCAGACTTTGAAACAAAATACAGCAAGACGATCAATGTCAGGTTCTATCTTATAAACACAAACTGCTTCAAGCATGCTTGATTTCAGATTGCCCATTTAGGTTTGCAAACCCAGAAGTTCCAGAAAAGGATTAAATCATTCAGCCAAATACAACAACAGTTGCTTGTTTCAATATGTTCCTTCCAAGAGACAAATTTCCCTGAATAGTGTTATTTTTAGTGCTAGTGTAACAATTACAATCACTGAAGAGCAAGTGGTAAAGAAAATGAAACTTCTGATTAGGCAAACTCTTCACCCACATCAAGACCACAGCCAGGAATTTACAGTTCAGCTGCATTTGCATAAAATCCTGTAGTTTTGTACAGTATTGCTCTAAGGGAAACAAAAGAAAAAGCAAATACCTGTAAGAAAAAGCCAGGATGAGTAAATGTCCAGAATTTCAAAGTGCAAATCAATATGCCAGAAAATACTCACCTAATTCCATCAATTTCTAACCAGTCTTTATCACATTTACTGGACCCTGGAGACTTCTCTTGAATTTGTATTACAAGGATTTTTATTGAGAGTTTGTAGCCAGGCAATGGTGCCTAAAAATCAAAAGATAAATACCCTGACACACATTCACAAAATGAAACCAGCCTTTGCTTCCAAGATGTTTAACTTATTATGGCATTTCTATTATTGAAATTAGCATCTCTGAAGAACCAAAAAATGTTGCTAATTTAAACATCTACAGAAGTCTTTTTAGACCCAACTTTGGCTAGACTCTGCCTGATGAAGGAGAGTAAGCTTCACTGCAGCCTGCATAAAAGCACTATATCTGAGGTTCATGCTAGGTTTGTAATGCCATGTGTTCCTTTTCCTGTCCTGCATAGAGATGAGAGTCTTGTGCTACAGCATGCTAATAATTTTCATTTAGTACATGGCAGGTAGAGACTTATCGAGTCATATACATGAAAAGTCTCCTTTACCAGGGAAAGTAAAAAAGGAGTTTAATGCTGAATGGAGCAATAGACCAACACATTGGACGATTGGTAGAAATCAAGAGCAGATTTTAAGTCTTGCCAAAAGAAATTCAGAAGTGAATTTCTGAGCCAGAGAAGATCCTGGCTCTGCAGAATTCAGAGAAATTCAGTGTGGTGTCCATTGTGTGAGGCATGATTTACAGCACTGTTTTTTTCTTTTTGACATAGAAGGAAAGCTGTGATTATTATTAATATTCTCTGGCTGCTGAGAGTTATCATCTCACACATTAATTGTTTCTGTCACGAATAATGCTCAAACTTCTGAAAGTTGGCAGTATTTCCCTCCCATAGCTGGCACCTGTGTATAGGACAGGAGAGAAATGGGTGCCTGAGAAGAAGTCAGGTTCAGTGGTCTCACTAGGTTTTCTCTCCATTTCGCCCACATCAAAAGCCATTTGTCCCAATTTTGTGTCTACACAAGATAAGGAAAAGTCATCAGTACCCAGAAGAGTTCCCAGCACTTACCTTGATGATCCAGGTGCAGTCAATGTTTGGTGGGTAGTAACTTGGGTAATAAGGGGAACTCAGGGTCCCATTCCAGGAAATATAATGACCACCACATACTAGGAGAGAAACACATCAGCAAGGAGCACAATTATTTTGGCTGGACCAAAGTGCAGAGTCTACTTCACTTGCTAGGATCCTTCTCTATGTACAGTTAGAAGAATACATTGTGACAGTATTAAACTCACATTTTTCCTGTATTGACTGAAAAGTCACTTAACTTCCACCTCCCCACCACAATGAATTTCTTTTATTTTTGGATCAAATTACAACTAAGGGTAACTACTAAAAACCTCCAACTGAAGTTTTCTCTTTTTAAAAAAAGCATTCTTTCATGGTAAGTGAAAGAAGCAACTAGATGTGGATGCAACAAACCCTCCCCTTTCCAATTTACTTCTGACTTTTCTGTAGGTATTTTTAAACTTAAAAAGGAATCAGCCCAGTGAAGTGAAAACTGATTAATTTCATGTAAACAAGGAAGTTTGTGTGTCAGTTCTCAGTTTGAAAATGCATGCCATATTTGAACAATTTCTTTGAGGTTTTACTTTCTACTGAGGACTCTCCTAGTGGTTTTGGTTCTCTTTAGGTAACACTGTGAATGCAAACATGAACAAAACAGAAAATAAGATAATTTTGAAGTTTAAAAAAACCTTATGGCAAAATATTATTTGAAATGCCCATCATCAGAACAATAAAGCCATTTTAATTAGTAATGTGCATGGGATAAGTATTTGCATAAGCAGAGAGACATAAGCTGAAAGACGGCAACTTTCAAGGAGTTTATCCTCTGTGGCCTCTTCCACACGTTAAAGAATAATCATTGCTTCATTGTCAAAACTCTTTCACTTATAACTTACCCAATAACTGTGGCTAAACTTGGCCCTGTGAAGCTCCTTTATCTCTTCTAAAATTAGTACTACAGTTTAGCATTACTCAAAATATTTCACCACACACGTAAAATCCATAGTACCCCGTGTAGGTCTGGAATGTATTTCTTCGGTCTGGAACACACTTTTCTTATTCAGTTAACTACATTGAACAATACTTTCAGGAAAAGAATAAAGATAAATTAGAAGTGTTTGCTCTTGTTTTCCATTTTCTTTAAACACACATTCTACTATCTGTGAATACATTGCCAAAACTGCTCTGTCAGCAGGGCTAGCCAGCTTTGCCTAGGCAGACAGTGCCTTGGCTCTCTGGCTGCTCTGCTGGCACCACTCAGTGTTATCCATGCAGTAAGAATAAAAACTGGCAAGTAAGGCTTGAGTAGTTATCAGGAAGACAAAGTCTCCCAGACCAAAGGAGGTTCTCTCTTCTTTGTTCAATTCTCAGTCTTTTGTAAGGTGGATCAGAAAGATAATTCCCTGATTTGTGTGCCATTCCCTCCCCCAGATATGTTCAAAGCAAAATCAACTTTTTTAGAGGCAAAACCAGGAATAAGTGTGCTTCTATCAGATGCTTTCTATTAACTACGTACTGATTTTAGGAATGGCTTGAAAGTGAGCTTTTAATATGTTGCTTTCTCCTCTTTGGTCCAGTGAAAAGGTAAGCAGCATTACATTGCTTGATGAAGTTAAACGCACAACTGAAGGAGTCCAGGCCTCAGGCCCACACCATCTGGAAGGTTACCAAAAAAATGCATAAAAAAAAAAATCCTGAAACATTTCCCACGTTCCTGTCATCTTTGCTGGGAAACTGGGCAGAAGTAACACTGATCTGGGCAGCTGTGTTTCAGAAGCATTCCCTTGGCTACCACTTCCCTTTTATTCCTCCACCCAGCTGATAGTACACGGGATGCTAGAGCTTCCCAGCACTGAGGCTTAGTCACTCTGGGCATATTTCACCATTTTCTTACTCAACAAGTGCCCTGGAGTTTTCACACCTATAGAAGTACCAGAAAAGCAATGCCAGATTACGTTACTTCAGTGGTGATGGTGGCACTGAGCAGCAGAGGTAAGGAATGAAAAGGCAAGAAGTGCCAGTGCAGTGGCATTGAGCAGTATCTATGCAACAGGTAAGTCCAAAACATTTCCAATCTATCCACATTCAGCTTAGTTTCATGTCACAAAAGCTATCACACAAAATGTGGAGCCCCATGCTTGGCAACTAATACTTCCTATTGTTCTTTTACTTAAAAAATGACCTAATTTATATCCTAAAGCTTGAAAACATAGTTCCACTTGTAATGTGAGATGCTGTTTCTTGTATCTGTAAATTCATTCTTAGGCTTACTCCATTTTGCAACCCACATCATATTTTACAACTTTTTTCATTTATTTATAATGTGATAATCCTTGTGGGTCACTCCCAACTCAGAATATTCTGGGACATGTGTGAATCTCTGTGTTAAAAATTTCTGACAGGTTTCTCTTTTTCTATGCACAGCAAATGAAAGCAATTGAGATTAGATCTCACAGTAACAGAGTATTTCCATCACAGCGTGGCAGCAAGTTCTTTGACATCACTGAGATCCAAATTGGCAGCATTAAAATCAGATTTTTTAACCTTAAATTGGAAGTAGTTGTCTTCTGCTTCAGCAGGCTATTCCTTTCACCCATTTGAAGTGAGACACTAGTGAATGAATCTCTGCTTTGCCTCTTCTGCAGACATTATTAAGTCCATTTTATCATAATAGCTGACAAAACATTTATAAAATACCAATTTAAGTCCTTTCCACATTGCCATGTGGAAATATGGTCTTCATCAACCCAGTCAACAGCCTGGCTTATCTTCTGTCTGTACCTTCTGTCACAGTATCATCAGAGCAGCAAGGCAAGCTTTGAGAAGAGTTGTCCACATGAGATGCTTACTCTCACAGTACACCTCAACTTCTCAGCTTGAACATGCTTTAGGATTTGTCACTGAACAGAGGTACTACTGCAGTTTACAGAAACTGGTGAGAATCATTTCAGTCACCATGTGTGACCCTAGACCTGAACATCAGGGAATAATGTCTACTATAGTTACTGGCTGCCATGGATATTGGACACACTATTATTATTATTATTATTAGTTCTACTGTGTGTCTTAAGTATGTCACTAGGCTGCTTTTGACCCAGGCAGAAAACCAATAGACATATGAAAAACAACACATTTTCTAGGATGGCAATAAAAGCAACCAAGAAAGTCACCTTTTCTGAGGTGCCATGAGGCTTTTAACATACTTTCAGTCACCAAATTCTGTTTTGGTTCTTTAATGGGCAGACATCAATGCACATTCTTGAATTTTGTCTTACATCTTACTGCATCAATGTTCTCTGAATGTGTTACATCAGACACCTGTGTTGGTCTTTGCTGCCTTCCATGTGTTTTCATGCTCATGAACAGCTCTACACTTGTGGTTCCTAAAAAGCTGAGCCAGTGTTAATAATGCACAATGGGGTAACAGTTGCAGCAATAATCCTTAGTAAATTGCAGAACAGATGCAGGCCCACATCAGGAACAGGCTTCTCACTGTTAAGCTACAAACTAAGAGTAACTCCTTACAAAAACCTTGTGTCCATTCCATGCCAACAATGGCAATCTGTTATGTCTTATTGCATAGAGAGAAATCAGTCCATTAGCAGAGCTGAAGAGGACCACCTACTCAATTAATTCAAAGCACTCCTAAACAAGTGCATTTCAGATTCCTAGCTGAATCTTCATGCTCAGCTAACCTCTTCCTGAAAGTTCCTAAAAGAAAACAATTAAGTAAAGTCCCCCTCTTGAAACTATCAATCCTCAGATCCTACAACTTGTTT
Organism: Notiomystis cincta; assembly: GCA_013398075.1. Taxonomy (NCBI): domain Eukaryota; kingdom Metazoa; phylum Chordata; class Aves; order Passeriformes; family Notiomystidae; genus Notiomystis; species Notiomystis cincta. The sequence goes on from VZRX01003474.1 coordinate 33,946, forward strand.
ATTTATTTGGTTGAGGAAGACAGATTCCTTGTGCTTATACATGAAATTTGACTCTGAAAAGTAGGAGCAGTGTAGCCCCTCAAATTTATATATTATCTGAACTCACTTATACAAATGGACTATACGGTGACTGAGGATGGAGCCTTCCAACCCCCCTATTATGAACAAGAATTCACCTATGACTGGACTGCTATGAAACATTTATTTTCTGAAAGTAATAGAATACAATACTCTAAAATAAGGTCTGTATCTTTCTGAATTGTGAGAGCAATTGTATGAAATCAAACCCATTCAGAATTAGTCAAGCATAGAATAAACTCCACAGAAATTTGTAACAGGTTCCCCAGGTAAGGGCTCATGGCACCAAGCCTGTCAGAGTTCAAGAAACATCTGGACAATGCTCTTAGTCAGATGGTTTAGTTTTAGGTAGACCTTTGAGGAGCAGGGAATTGGACTTGAAAACTCTTTTTGAAAACCTTTTTAGAAGATCTTTTTATCACCCTATACAAGCCTTTCAATCAAATTGTATTTCTGATCTCAAATTTTATCAGTTTGGTACAGTTTCAGAGAGTTTCTGTACTGCTCAGTAAAACGTCTTTGCTCTGTGTATCATACCTGGTAATGATCTTGTTCTGCAGAGGAAGAAGGAAATCATATGCTGAGAAGTGTTGTGATGCACAGCTCTCTGGAGTGACACCATGCAAAGTGACGACCACCAGTCTCACCACGTAGTTAGAGGGAACTCGCAGCCTCCATTGATAAAAAAGCTTTTTGGGATTCATCAGAGTCAGAGTCCTGTTGTTACCAGGCTTGGCATACAGGTCAAAGGATACTGCTACACAAAAGAATGTAGATCAGTGGCTGAAAAACTGTTAGACTGAAAGATAAGTTCTAGGGTAAGATTTCAGACAAGGTAGGAACAACCACCTACCCACATTTCTTGACTACCCAGTCCCTTTTCGGTCTTAGCTTCACACCTCTGTTCCCTTTTCCCTATCAGACTGCATCACCTTCTCCTGCTCTGGCCAAGGAAGTACAAAGCCTCACCATCACGAGCTCATTGCACATTCCATGAGCAGGAGCTGATTGGGCTGCAATTGCTACAATCTCTGCTTCTCTGACATTTTCTCTTCATCCTTCTCTGTGCAGTGAGAACACCAAGAATGTGAAGGCAAATTGAGACGTGCTTGATATGAAGGAATCAGGCAAAGTGAATTAAAGCTCTACATTATCTGACTGATCACTAACAACATATAACCAAAATTGTCTAATCACAAGCCAAATTACATATAATATTTTAGAGGTTCTGTTGTTTTGGGTTTTTTTTTCTCTTTTTTTTTTTTTAAGAGATGCCAAAAATAGGAGCCACAGCTCACTGCAATTCAGTGGCAACTACTAAATTTCAACCATTCTATTTGGAACACCAGAATAACAGCTATAAGGTATTTTCATCCAGCCCTCATTTGAAACACAAGTCATGGAGGTTCCATAGTCTGGTTTAGTTCATAAGCCCTACAGATATAAGAATAACTGGAAAAACACCATTTTTCTATCACAGGATACTCTCCCCCTCAAAGTGGTATCACTTGAGATTGAAGCATAATTACCTGATTTTAGCATCACATCATATTCTGTAGAATCTGAAACTGAAATTTAATAATTATCAGCTACACAAGCCAAGGACATGAGCTGGAGAAAGAAAAATAGACAGAATAGGTATTAAATGACAGGTACATTGTTACCGAAAAGCTCCATTGTAACGAGATCAAAATCTTCCTCTCCAGAACTGAACAAGTGAGCTGCTTGTTTATTACAGATTTCTTTTTGTTCCACTGAGGTTAATTTTTTAAGAGAAGCAACCATGTCTTGTGGTACCCAGAATGTATTCCAGAAGTAAGCTCGCAGCCCAGATTCTCCTTCACTGTGAAAGGAAAAAAAAAGCATTATAAATACAGTCTAATTACTATTTTGGACATGTTTTCCAACTGGTCTGCATTTTTAGCTGGCACAGTTTTGCAGCCAGCTGAACTTCTGTGCCAGTAGTTGCTGCTGAACATAGTGACAAAAAGCTCTTTTGTTTAACAATTACTCTTGCTACACAGTAGAAATATTTTTGACATGTGCAGCTTAACCAGGTACACACTGCAACTGAAAATGACACCTTGAAATCCTTCAATAGTTTTTATGAAATTGGATGTTACCATCTTGCTACATAATTATATATTTTTAAGATCATATAACAGCTCCAGACACATTGTAATTAATATTTTTAATGGAAGCTAGCACCACAGAACAACACAATTTTATGCCCTTACTTTGATACAGCATTTCACACAATTTTTGTTGAAATAAACAATAGTTGAGCACACACATACAAGTTATTACTTCAGTGATTCCATCACAATTCTTTTGAAATCACCTGTGTACTGACCCTTCAGGGTTCTCAGAAACTTCCAGGATTGTAGTAATGTGCTGCTCAATGGATTTACATTTCTTACCAAGAGTTCAAAGAGAGTGTTTTACCACAAATTACATATTTAAGGATTTGTTTTCAGAAGTTAAAAAAGAACTTCATTTGAATGGACAGAACTAAAATAGGATTCTGCAAGTGCTGAATTCTTATTTCCAAATTTAAAAGTAGATTAATAGACAACAAAACAACCCATAGACATGAGAACAATTGATCAGACTTCATTTCTCTCACCAATTCTACAGGGCAGGACAGAAGTCACACTATTAGCTTATTGCATTTCTGCATTTTTAATTCTCTTACAGACATGTGCCAGTTCTTCCAGATAACTAATTCAGAATGCATGAAGAAAAAGAAAAACACAGCTGAATATTTCAAATTTCTACCATATGCTGCAGCAGCACCTACCTGAAAGCAGCCACTACAGACTTCAAGTAGTACTTCCCCAAGAAGGAAGATTCATATTTTTCTGCCAACTGACAATTAAATTGTGGGAAAAGAAAATGTAACATTATATTTTAGTGCCAATATAATATCTAATACTATAAAGTGCTTGCTTTTTCATTCTTTCCTCTTCCTCACCACCCTCCCCCACATTACAAGCACTGTCCATCATTTTCCTAAAATGTATCAAGTAAGGATCATAAATGTGCATTAAATTCCACTAAAAATTGCTTTTAAGTCACATCACACTCCAGGACCATTGAGATAGTTCTTGATAATTAGTCATGACTCAAGTCTTAATGAATAAATTTAAATTCTTGTTTCAGTCTTTAAATTTCCAGTATGATCAACTTGTATTGGCTGTGCATGAAGCAGCTTTGAGACACCAGATGAGTTCTTTTGGGAAATACAGGCTGACAGAGAACAGCTTTGTGTTCAAAACTGCTGTCCACATGTACCTAGGAAACATACTGATCTCACAAATAGAAATTCATAAGAAGGACAAGAAAGCAAGCACTCTTGTGAGTGATAAGGAAAACAAAGCAAAAAAGAGAGGCATTCAATTGGAGGTAAAATTAAAAAGAAAAACATAGAAGGAAGAGAATTTGAATAAAGTAAAATAAAACAAACCCCTCTTTCCTATTTCCTTCAAGACAAGTAATTTGTGCATAACCCTGAAACTGTATTACCTAGAAAATATTGACCTTACTCTAAGACACACAGCCCCATCTGTCTAGCTACATTTCTACATCTGAAAACTGCTAAGGTTCTTGCTAGCTTTAAACTTACTATTTCCAAGGGAAAAAAAGAAAAAAGCTAACCAGAGTCCTCTCCTCATTCCCAGTCTGATTCTGGATAAATATTTACAAAATATTGCTCCACTTAGGTGGAAACTTACATAATTTTGGATTGCTTTTGCTTGCAGGAGGAATTTCTGTGATGTTGGATCATTGAGGTCATTTGTATAAGTCAAATTAGGAATTTCTACACTTCCACCGATATAAATAAAGGAAAAAGCTGGAGCTGAGAAAAAAAAAAAAAAAAGATAAAAAATTAGTGCACCTAATAATGTTAGAGAACAAGAGGCTCGCAGAAATATGTGCTTGTCCTTGGCATTTGCAGGTATAAGCTCTTAAGAGAAACGTGCAGGAACAGCCAGAGCACTGAGTCAGTCCCACTGACAGAGTAATGCCCAACAGGAGAGGAAAGGAAGGAGATAAAGGTTTAGGCAGGCATTTCTTCTGGGAAGATTTCATTGTTAAGCTTCCTTTTTTTTGCAGTGCTCGCCTCCTGAAGAGGCATGGTTTTAATGCTTATGTGTTGACATTTGGAAAGTACATAAACAATTTAGGCACTCATTCTGTTTTTTAAAAAGGTGAAGAGAAAATAGACAGATAATTCCTATAGGTTCCTGCAAAAGATAGCACTAATAATAATGATGGTATTCACAAGCAGAAACAAAAAAATAATCAGAGATAAAATGCACACTTTCAATATTCTTGTGCAACTACTGACTCCTATTTACTGTGTATTTTGTTGCTTTAGCAAAGACATTAAGAAAAAGGGAAAGTCAGTAGTTTATACACACACATTATGTGCTCAGCTGCTTAGTGCAGAACTTTTCACAGTGCAAAATGTCCATCCCACCCAGCCCACACTGGGGACTAACACTTACAGAGTGAGTAGTGCAGGACTAGAAGGATTACTGTAACTGTTAAAGAAACTGTAGGTAATATTCCTAGAAGACATCTCCTCCAGAAACACAACTTCATCCATCTGCAGAAACAATACTTTTGGCACAAATCTTCTTGGTAGGATGGGCAGTAGCAAACATGCGGACTTTCCTAGAGAAAGACCATGGAAGGCATCAATTAGTAAGACAGAAAAAGAAAAGCTATTGCATCACATTTTGGTGTATTTGCTCTCTTAGTTTTAGAGAGATTTAAACTGAGATAAGATCTTTCATGTTATCAGCTACGTCACACACGAGACTCGCATCTCTCTTGGCTATTTCCTTCTTGTATGCATCTCAAGCTGTGAAAGCATGGGGGGAATTTTTACCACTTTAGTTAAGAGCAATTTATGAAGAACGGGGGTCAAAGCACACAGGACTGGGCAGAGATAATTTATTTACTCTGTTCCTGCTGCAGAGTTTAGCTGGTGGCTCTTACCTGCCCTGCAGCCCGTTCCACGCCCAGAGCTGGAATGCTGTACACAGAAATCCGGCCGGAGGGAAGAGCCTGCAGCATGGTGCTGCCACAAATGCCTCTTGACAAAGCCTGCAGCAACCCTCCAAATGAACCTCCTTTCTTCAACATAACTCAGAATAGCTGCTCTCCCTACCACACACCGGGCTTCTCTTATTTCACCTCTGCCATACTGCTTGAAGCTGGAGCCAGCTGATTTGCAGGCAAAGCAGGTGGGCAGGGAAAGTTCCCATCACTGTAACTCTTTGTTTTCCTGGCTAGATAAGTAGGATATGGGTCCCATCATTTGAAAATAGATCACCTCTTTCAGAAATACAAGAGTAGGGAAATCAGTTATGGCTGTACCAATGCAAAGAACATACAACCAATTTACAGATAAAAGGTCCCAGGGCAATATAAATGAAGCAACTTCTAATAGACTCCTGTGGAATCCATAGAAATACCCAAAAGAGAGGAGAAATGTTCCACATATCACCTTAGTTTTTCAGCTTCAGGTTGGTACTACAGAATAAATATGGCAAATAAATTGCAAACCAATTTATGTTCACATTTCCTGTTTGAAAGGAAAAGCGTCTTTAAGTCAGCAAACCAACAAGTTCAGCATACTCTGCATGTAAAATAAGAAAATCAAGGATGTGTGTGGGGAAATAACATCTGATACATTTTGAGAGAGAGAGAGAACAAAACCCAGAGAAGGAAAAGGGCATGAAGAAATCTCAGCCTCAGAAAAAGAATACAAAGGGAACAAACAAATCCCAGCACAGTTCACACAGAGATTGCAAAAGGGATTAATTGGAAGGCAATCCTCACAGTTCAGAAATTCAAACTACAGCTGCAGACAGATGGCTTTGTTCGAGTCCTCTGTTTTTCAACAGCCTGTCTCTGCTACACACACAACCTGCTGACTGATACTTCATGGAAAAGGGAAAAAAACACAGAAAAAGTTCTAGGGGAAACAAACCCACTTTTGCGTAAAAATTGTATCAGGACCTTTCAGAAACATCAGTTTCATCTGGGCAAGGACAAGATCATTGCAGTAACACACATCACCATGTTTATTCATCTTAATAAAGTTGCCTAAAGCTCGAGAATTCAAATTCTTAGGTGGATGAACTTGAAAATGAAGAAATGAAAGCAGCAAACAAAAGAGTTAGTAGCTCTGAATCATGCAGTTGATTAAAATGAAAGCTGGAGAAGGGGTAAGCGTGCAACCAATCATCACTTATAGCAGCAGAATTTATGACCTTCAAAAATTAGGGCCCTATGGATTTGAAAGGACTGAGTTCACTTTTCACAGTGTCTCCCTTTCTCCCTGTCAGCTGTTCTTGGTGGAAGAGGCAGGAAAAGTAGTTTTTGCCAGAGTGCAAACAGTTCATTGCTACTTCACAGTTACTTCTGCATTGGCTGCACACACCTGGGAAGAAATGTGCACTGAGCTTCAAGCTCTCTGTTTACACCACGAATTGTATCTTCAGCTTCCTGAGATGTGATTGCACCTGCACTTGGTTGGTGCCTCGGAGATGAAGTTTACTATTGCACCTTCCCCATGTCTCCAGACATCTGCATGGAACAACCACCACAAGGAACAGCCTCCCCCTTTTCCACCAAAGCTTGAAACAATGGTATTTATTACCCCCATGTGTGAATTCCAGAATCAGCAAGAGACGTGCAAAGAAATTCCACCACTGAGCAGTTCTCCCAAATATGATTTTAATGAAGATATCCAGGACATGTTTCATTCCAAGAAAACAGTTTTCAAGTTACAAGACTGAAGGCACATATTTGTGTATCCATGGTGCAAAATTTGACACTCTTGTGTAGACACCTGGGAAATTTGGTCTTCCACATCCATAACCCCAGCTCACAATGCCGATCAAAAACCATTTTCCATCTCCATTGCTTTGACACGACAGTGGTCCACCAGAATCACCCTAAAAATATCGAGTTATATGTGTTTACAGTATGAAGGATAAAAACTGGGGAAAATCCATAGGAGATATTTTGCGTAATTCCAGTGACTACATTTTTATAGTCACAGAGTTCAAACAATTGATAGGGCTCTTTTTTTCAAGTAGATGGGATTGCACAGTTGTACCAAAGTTTGCTCACAAGAGAGAAGGTGATTCTCACTCTCTAAAGACACTAATAAAGATATTACTTTGCATGGACTATATTTGAAATTCACATTTTTTTCTAGCCTCAAACTTACAGCTAAACCCCAAATCTGCTACTTAACATGTACATACATTCATACATACACACACTAAAACTCAAAAGCAGTAAGTGTTTAAAAATATTAAAAAGAAATTAAATATAATAAATAAAGCATTTAAAATTGTATGACTTCTTTCAAATTAGAGGTAAATAGGACAGATAGAATCCCTCAATTGTTTTGTGTTTGGGATTTTTCTTGATTTTTTAATGAAGGAAAAAGAGCCTAAGCATTTTCCTCCAGTAGATACTAGCCAGCTTGTAATGTTTAGGGGCCCATAATGTCCTTGTAACTAGAGTAGTTAAAATGAAATCAGTTCTAGACTTCAGAATTTAATACAGGATGTCATAATGCTGGAATACAGGACAAAGCAACTAGGACTCTTCCTTTACAGGGTGTTCGTTTAGAAATACACTGGCAGAGCATCAGGTGTAAAACCATTTGCCACCATCTGGGGAAATTTCCTTGGACCAAGCATATACTTCCCTGTAAGGCTCTGGTGTCCACACAGCATCTCTGAAAAAGACACCCAGTGGCAAATTAAACCTTACCAAAACACTGAGTGCAAGAAATGACTTCTAAAACAAAAGGTGCATTTGGCAAAATTCAGACATTTTGCAAGAGAAGTGCCTTCTTTCTAGGCAAATATTTTGTTAGAGCTAGAAAACTATTTTGCCTTCACTCTATAGGTTGTTAGGATATGCAGATTAGAAGGGACCAAGGTGCTTAGGTGGCACCCACTTCTCAAAGTAGAATTATCTTGATTTGCCTCAAAAAAGGTTAAGAATTTAGAAGACTTTTTTTCCTTCCACGACAAATAAAATTTTACATTTAGAGAGTAAAATTTACAAGTCTTTTCTTTCATGCCTAGGACAAAAGAAAAGTGGAACATCATTGCTTTTCATGAAACAGGAACACCACAATTTGATTAGCTCTAACGACTGCCAGACACAGAAACAAATCATTTGCCTTTACAAAAATGCAGCCAAAATGATGCCTTTCCTTGGCTGTATCTTGAGTAGCCATAAAAAACCAAATTCTCCAGTTACTGAAAATGATGCTTAATTGGCTTCACTAACCTCTAAAAACAGCTGGTACATTATACTCCCTCAGCCATTGCAGTCTCACTCACTTTTATGCAGATCAGTGAAAGCTAGAATATCTTGAAGATTTGAGATCCCCATCGTTAAAAAATGGTTTTATTATTATTTCAGCAGTAAATTTACTACTGTTTTAGCAGAAAATATTTATGGTTTATATAAGTTCAATATAATACAATATGGCATATAAGATCTGTAATATTAAGATATATATTGTGTATCTATGTGGTTTTACTACTATCCACTAGAAGTAAATTCAGCATTTTACATTTATCATCTTTCAGCTCTTCCATTTGCAAATTTATGCCTAATTGTCTGCATCTCACCATACAGTCCTGTAGTTCCAAGTTGGAGGGGAGGTATCCTGAAAAGATACAAGCTAATTTCTCAGTTTTTTCTTCAGCTGAGATCCTATTGTGCCAAAAATTGCCTGATTTCAAGTTGTTATTGAGACTTCCAACTGACTGGGCCTTGACCTGCAACTGAAACTTCCTGATGCTACTCATGCACATAAAGCAGCAGAACTCTGAAATCCCCCTAGAAGAGATTTGCTGAGAGACAATTCTTATAATGCTCTTTTTTCAGAACTGAAACATGCTGACCACAAAGTGGTCTGCCAGTCAACTCTTACACCTCATCATGCAGCAATGAAAAAGACAAACTAAGCTCTATGCAAGGTGTGCTGAGATACATACTTTACACCCATCTCTTTTCCCAGACGACAGCCCAGCACAAAACATCCTAGCTGTGATAATCCCGTATGTGGAATGACATAATGTCTGGTCAAAAATTTCTACCTCTGCTTTCTGGAGAACTGCTGAACCTTCATCATCTGGAAAACAAGTTCATAGCAGGGTGATTCAACAGAGCTTAGCATTTTACTCATCTGTTGAAATACAAAACAAGAAGTCTTCAGAGAATATCCACAGATACTTTTGACCATTGAGTTATTCCAGATTCCAAACAACTCACTGCAGCAGAGCAGAAAGCCTCTTTGAACTATCAGGCAACTGTGTAATGTGACCTGGGACCTTCAGACACCAAATACAATGGCCTAACCACTAGGGTTGGCCAAAAAGCTTTTCTTTGTTTTTTCCAAAATGTCTAAAGACTTCTTAATTTGTTCTCTTTTTATTTCAAAAAGGAAGCAGAATTTTATAAAGCTATTTAGATCATCACATGACAGATTTGCAGAGAGGGCAATATATCCGAAGGAGCCAAATTCAAGATTAAGATTATGAGTCAGTGTTTCAGAATGCGAATTTTGGCAGCATAAAGAATCAGTTTCCAAATTTGGTTCCTTCTGTCTGAAAGATTTGGTAAAACATCTCTTTTTTATAAGATACGTATTTTAATAATAACAGAATTTACCCAAAATTTCCCCTCCTTTCAATACAACAGGCCCAATCTCATCACCAGGTGGTCCTTTCAAAATCTGCTTATAGCCAAAAAACCCTTACCCACATATTCAAATATGCAAGCACTGATTTACATAATGAAATTTTGTTTTAGGGTTTGATAAAGCTAGTATATAATAAAGTATATTTTGAAGTTAAAAGACTGATTTGGAACTTGTGTTGTAGAAACTGATGAAGGGAATAAAGGGAAACAGGGAAAAATACGCCCCACCCCTATTTATTTTTTTGAGGCATGACATTTATCTTTCAAATAATGAGCTATTTAATTCATGTATGACTAACCAGCAGCCCAAACCACACCATGTGTCCCACACCTCCAAGGGGAACAGAGGGAAAAGACAATGCTGTGATATTTTAGAGTAAGTGTAGCTCCCTACATTAACAACACAAAAAGGAAGACATTCACATCCATGGGACCAGCAGCCAATTTTCCTGAGCATATGAAGCTACGTCATGCACACTCCCCCAGCTGTGAAGGTTCCTGGGAACAAAATTATCTCAGTGGAAGGGGCAAAACTCACCCGCTTCCTGCTTTTGGCCCCAGCCTGTAATCCAGCACTTGTCCCCCCTGCGTGCTGTGTGTGAGGAGGGGGGCAGGCAGATGGGCTGGATGAGGTGGCCCATGGTGTCTGGCCACGGCACGCTCAGCTGCAGCAGCGCGATGTCGTAGTCGTAGTTCCTGCTGTTGTAGTTCTCGTGGACCACGATCCGCCTCACCGCCGACACAAACCGGGCACGGCCCTGCAGCCGCATCCCGAGGTGCGCCCGCCACGCTCGGGGGTCGGCCAGCCTGGGTGGGAGCAAACAGAGAAGCTGTTTCTTCGAAAAGTACCTCAAAACCCCACTGAGAGCAGGGCTGGGGAAAGGGCAGCCCGACACCTCCATGCAGTTCAGACTCTGGAGCCTAAAGGCACTTGTGGATTCTGGCCGTGTTTGGGAGAATGTCTGCTTACTTGCTCCCTTGAAAGCAGTGGGCTGCAGACACAAGCCATTCTTTGGATATCACTGATGCTCCGCAGTAAGCAGCTCCCACAAAATGAAGGCTGACCTGCCAGGGCCATTCACCTTCCTGGGTGTTTGAGCCACCTACAATCCGAGAGATGAGATTGCTGATCTTGCTCGTGCCACAGCCTGAAAGAGATATTTCAGGTTATAATCCCCATCTCCTCTACTTTCCTTTAATGAGGGGGCTTCCCACACAGGACATGAAAGAATATTGCACTTTGAAATATTTTGAAATCCATTTCATTCCCCTGCTATAATAGCAAAACTCTCTTCTGCTACTCTATCAATGAAACGAGAGATGACTCCATAAAAAGTCTGGAAATTTTGCTACGTCCCTTTCTAGGGAAATTAGTCCCTAAATATTCCTTGTATCAGAAATGTCAAAGGATCCATTGATTTAATAAGTACCACAATGAATATATACAAATAGGCAAGCCTTCATCTCTTTTTGATACTGCCAACCTTGACCTCAAAGGAGACCATCAACAAAGAACTTCAAAATCATCACAACATTTATTTCTTGCCAAAACAGTGGGAATGGCACAAGAAAAATGTATGTGGAGATTGGACATTTATTTGAGAAACAAGGTGGTACAACCATTATTTTGTGTGGAAATGACTGACAGTCTGACAGTGTTGTGTATTACTAACAGGTGAATGTCTTATCAGCACAAAAATCTGGACTCTTTTTGAAAAGCAAGGAAGGAAGACCCTTCTGTACAGCCTCCTGTCCATTTCTAGTGGCTGCACATAAAGATTCTGCTCAGGAGTTTTAGTCCCACACTCCCACACACAGGTGTTAATATTTCTGGACCCTTTCCTGAACACATCCAAAAAGTCAAATGCAGCTTTAATGTTTCCAAATAAAAATAGGCATATGGCTATTCCCTTAAGATGTCCTACTGGATCCAAGGTAAGGGCTGACAGATATGACATACAGGCAGCATGCCAGAGACAGCTAAGAGCCAGGCAAAATCATAAAATCATAGAATGGTTTGGTTTGGAAAGGAAGCTTAAAGATCATCGGGTTGCAATCCCCCTGCCATGGACAGGGATACCTTCCCACTAAACCGGGTTGCTCAGGGTTCTATCCAGCCTGGCCTTGAACAATTCCAGGGATGGGGCAGCCACAGCTTCTCTGGACAACCTCTGCCAGGGATTCCCACCCTCACAGTGGAGAATTTCTTCCTTGTATGTAATCTAAATCTACCCTTTTTTATTATAAAGCCATTCCTCCTTGTCCTATCATTACATGTCCTTGTGAAAAGTCCCTCTCCAGTTCTCCTGTAGGCCCCTTGAGGTACTAGAAGGTACTAAGAGCCATCTTCCTCAAGCTGTCTCTTCTCCAGACTAAACATCCCCAGCTCTCTCAGCCTGTCTTCATAGGAGAGGTGCTCCAGCCCTCAGAGATCGCCAGGAACCTCTTTTGGACTTATTCCAGCACATCCATGTTATGTAACACACCCCAGACCATTCAGTGTAAGCAACTAATCCTAACCCCACTTTTATTGGTACTGCAGTGACAATCTTCTGTTTGCTTTACAGCAAAATAAACTGAAAAGCTTGTACAGAGGTTACTTTAGTAAGATTTAAGACTAGAACCTAAATTGATACTATAAAGTAATGGGATCTTCACCATCTGGAAGAGTCAGAGAAGTGAAAAGTTTGTAGGTTTTATCTCATTGCAGCTGTACCACTCCTGAAGTCCAAATACAGTCTGACTTCAAAAAGTGCCTGGCATTGCAGCAGACAGCAGAAGTGCTGCCTCACCAACTCACCAAGCTCACTCTGCAATTAACACTGCTGCCCTAGTGTTAATTGCACAGCTGCAATAAGCAGTGCAGCTCTCTAAGGCTCCCCATTAACTGTAAGCCCACCCTCCCACAAGAACTTGGCAAATTCTGCAACCAGATCTGAAATAAACTGATAGCTGATCATTACCCCACTATGACAGAGAGAATGCAATAAAAGTTCAGTACCTCCAGCATGACTTGTACCCAATCCAAAACAGGAAGAAATAAAGGTCTTTATTGTGTAAAAAGTTCATAAAGATGAATATTTGAGAGGAACTTACTGCAGCTGCTTTCATCACTTCCATCAACACAGTCCACAGTCCCATCACACCTTGCATATTGTTTCCTAATGCAAATGTTATTCCTGCACTTGAATGTGTGGCTGGTGCAGGGAATACCTGAAATAGTTGAGAGGAAAAACCCAAAACAACCATTGACTTAGCTTAACACATGAAGACATGTCTGCACAGACAGAAGATGTACATGTATTAATAGAGAGAAAGTAACACAAAAAAAACCCACATGCTTTAAACCAACCTCTCAACAGAATAAACTATTCAAATAGAACTGCATCTATACTCGGGTGTGCATTTACTTAGCCAAGTCCAAACAAAGATTTCCTCCCATCCTTTCCCAAAAGCAGTTTTAAACACAGATATAGTAGTGAAAATTAGATGCAGAGTATAGGAATAGCAAGAGAAAATATCCAGTACTCTGGAAAGGAGCTCTCCTTTGTATTTCAGTATTAAATGTGAAATGAAAGATTGCAGTGAAAGCAGCCTTATTAACTGCATCCAGTAAAACTGCAACCCCCAAACTCAGCATTTTCCTGTTTCCCTGTGGCTTGCAAGAAGTGGGACCACTCAAATGCAATCTATTTTTCTTGTCAACGCACAGGAGTATCCTGTAATCATCTACACAGACTGTCTTGTCAGAGAGGTCAAAAAAAGTTTTCTTTTAAAAGTTGCTTGCCATGCTTTTCAGTTGTACTCCATTTCATATGTCACAGCATCCATTTATTCTAAAAAGTTCAAGAAAGTTCTGATTCAAAACCTTACTTTGCCTAATGCTAAATTTATGGCTTCCACTAACCTTATAACCCTGAAAACTGCTACAGAGAAACCATCATTTTTATAGTTATTTTACAGATGGTAAAACAGATCCAGGAATTAATTTGCACAGATTATGCTGTAAAGAGATAAAATCTCAGATTCAAGCTTTAAATCCCTAGATCCCCATCGTGCACCTGAAGTACTTAATTCTTCTGCCAGTATTTTGCAGAAACAGATGTTCATGAAGTCATTAAAAATAAGTAGTTTAAAATCAGTAATGGCTTGTTTCTAAGTGTACCAAAAAACTGAACGGAATTATATAGCCCAAGTGAGATTTGACAGTGCCTCTTAACCCTTTGAATGCAGCACCCAGAATTCAAGTCAGGAATAGACAGACAATAAAAGAGAGAAAGAAAGATATTCAGGAGAGCAGCCTTACTGTGGGTGCAGTTCTGCTCATCTTTTCCGTTCTCACAATCCCTCACTCCGTTGCAGACAAGCGAGTTGCTCTGCATGGCGAAGCTGGAGTTACAGTTCCACTCAGGGACAACTTTAAAAATATAAGCCAAATCAGGTACAGAAGCATTCCTGTAAATGCTGACACATCCCCTTCTGACTATGTCTGGATACCTTGTTCATTCCTTCACGGTACAAGGACAGGCATGAGTGCCACATTATGCATGGAGGAAATGGAGCACAAAGGGGTTCAGTGAACTCCCCAGGTGGAGATGTTTAGTGTTACTCTCATCTCTATGAACCCCCTTTTATCATTCCCTCACCAAAATAAAATAACTCATCTCAAAATGAGACAGAACTTTATTAATAATTGCCAGCTTTTATCACATGAGGAAAAAATAAAATATCACCTACTACAGCTATTACTGCACATCTAAATGTCTTCCTTGTGCTCTCCAGTGCCATACCTTCTTCATTCTTGGTTTTGTCCCTTGCCAATTAACTACAAATTAAGCAATTTGATAATCTGTACCCAGATGTACAGAGGAAGCTGCAAACATCCTTTGTTATCCCCATTAAAAAATTTCACCTTGTTTCAGCTGCCTTTGAAGACTACATTACTGTTTTTTCCAGTCAAGATCACCAAGAAGTGAATACAAACCACAAGAGAGTTCATCACTTTCATCGAAGCAGTTGTTTATGCCATCGCAGCGCTGCATCTGCTGGATGCATAAGCCAGTAGAACACTTGAAGTGTCCAGGTGGACATGCTGGAGGTCAAAACAGGAAAAACAAAACAAACCAAACTCCAAGCAACCAAACTTCAGAATTTCCTTTTCACAAATACTGCCAGTTTGCTTCAATTTACAGTCACTAAGCTGCTCCAAGGAACGATAAAACTGATCCAAATTTAATGGTCTTTATACATTGCCAGCATTTAAATTTAATTCAAATGTTGAAAACTGGCATTTAAAGAAGAGGAAAAACTGTCTCTAAAGTTCCAATTCAGCTATTCCTGGAATATGTATCACAGGCTCTCTAGGGCTGGACCAAATCAGCCAGTGTTCTATGGTGCAATGCAAGACTGCTTAGAATGGCATCTTTATTTTAAAGGACAGTCTCACTTCCAATAACCAAAATTTGCAGCACTTTACAACTTCAGTAAATAACCTGCATTGTGGTGGTGTATGAACTACATAATTCTGCCTTATAAACTAAAATAATCAAATTACCCCTCTTATTACACACTCTACATATACACACTGAATAAAGTTCCTCCAATGTGACAAGTCACTATGTCTAGAAACCACAGCTTTTCTACTACTTTAACAAGATTAGATAAGACTAACACAGGTGAAAAAGTACCAGTAAACAAGTTGTCTATTTCAGGAATGGAAAAAACTCAGCATCTCAGAGTTTATCAACTTTTTGAGCCGTTTTTTCAGCTCAGATTTCAAATTTGCACGCAATATATATATAAATATATGGAAACACTGAAATAAGCAGCTGGTTATTTGGCACACTTTTCATTACCTGGAAGCCTTATAGCAATAGAAACTTTGCAAACAAAATGTTGGGGATGAAAACAAACCGGAACAGCAGACTTCAACTGACTGCACCGTGGTCAGAGCTGTGCAGGAAGTTTTGAGGACTGTGCAGAAGAGAACAGACTGTGTGCATGCAGGAAACCAGAGCATGCTGCATATGCCCACAAACCTTAGAGGCACAGCCTAGAAAAGGTTCTTTGTTTGCTAGTCATCTGACTTAGATTAGAAAACAAAATTAACTGAAACCCAACAGGTAATTTCCTGCATAAACTTAATTAAGCCTTACTGGCCCCCAAAGCTGCTACTTCACAGGTGTGAAACGCAAAGTAGGGTTGGAAAAGATGAGATCCATCTTACGCTGGCTGATGTTGTAGCTGCCATACTCCACCAGCAGGGGCTTCTCGGAGACCTTCGAACTGCACTGAAGCTCCACGCTGACGGCAGAACTTGTAACGTGGAAGACTGTTTGGTGGTCAATGTAGTAACCACAGTACCTGGAAGTGTTCAGGTGAGTTCCAGAGCATGTCGATTCACATGACAATTGCCTCACATACAATTTAAATGTCAGCACTAGTGAAATTCAGAAAGGCAGTCAGCTGCCATGCTTTAATTAAGAGCCAAACCTACAAATATTTCTCGGTAGTCACCCAGCTGTCATCCACCATTAACATTGTGGAAATTTACTTTTGAATGTCACACCTTCAAATAAATAGTCCTAAAAACGATGCCTTGGGTGCACATCTACTTTAAATTGCTATTTTGGCAAGGAAGTTCCTTGAACTTCTGCCCAGGTGCCTCTTGATTCAGAGAAACCTAAATGGTTCCTGATGCCAGAAAATATTTAATCCACCCATTGTTAATGGATTTCTAATGTTCCTTTCATCAAATATGCCAGTCTCTAGCTGGGAGGTGGAGGTGGGCAACAAAAAACCAACATTTAAAAAAAAGCAAAGAAAAGAAAAATATACCCCAAAGCAAAAAAAAAAAACCCACAACCAAACAAAGCCTCTTTGACAAGGAAAAGGCTGCTGAATCATTATTTTAAAAACATAGACAGTTTTAAATGCAGTAAGCAGTGAATATCGACGGTACAGGTTGTTCTAGAAGTGGAAATAAAGACTCTCTCCTCTGTTCAACAAAAATGCCTCAAAAATGCAGCACTTACAGGAAAAACATCTGGCTTTAATATTCCTGCCAAAATCAAGGTACACATGAATCTTAAATAGATTTAAGAGTGCAGGTAGCAGCACTGACTTTTAGCAGACTTGGCACACACATTGTTTGACAGCAGTACAAGGTCACTCACTGACAACAGAACGAACACAAAGAACGAAAGAAAAAAATGGATTGTTGTATTGTTAAATGGCGTAGTAGACCATTAGCCAGAGGTAAATATTTCCCTTGTGTATTTTTCCACATCAGGCATTGCACCAGGACTAGTCTTCATGTCAATGAACAGAGAAAAATTGGTCAGTGATTTCCATGTGAACAGATGTTGCCTCAGTGTCCTGAGCATCCCAATGAAGTCTGCCACAGGGAATGGACACACTCATTCATATGTTTTATGTCACCCTACTAAAATGAAACATCCTGTTAACAGATCTAGGAGATTCTGTTCCAGCAATTTGAAAAATAAAGGAAAAAAACAATTTAAAAAACCGAGACTCCTCTTTGACATCCTGAAAGCAGGTGCAAAATACCCAGTTAATTTTACAGCTTTTTGCTATAGGAAAATTAATTGTAAAAGACAACCCAAACAAAGAAGCAAGCAAACAAACAAATCTTCCCGCCCCCCACCCCCGATAAAAACACCCTACCAAAAAAACCCACCAAAAAACAACAACCACAAAACAAAACAAAATACCCAAAAACACACACACACACACACAAAAACCTCCAAAAAAAAAACCCCTGCTGTCTTGGGTTAGCATGTGAGGTGTAACCAAAAGTGTGTATTCAACTACCATCTACATGAGCTGTTAAAATGGGAGGAGCAGTGTTTCTTTATCTTCTCCATGACTCAGCTGTGACAACTTCCTCTGGGGAAGCAGCTGCTGCTCTGAGGGGGCCATGTCTGCTAATGGACCATCAAGGACTCCCCAAAATGACTCACAGAATTACATCACCCCATTGTGAAATTCCCTGCCCTGGGGATGTACCAAATAGTTCCACCTGTATGTAATTTGGGGCTTGAGACACCAAGATAGCACCACTTGCTACCCAGAGGACAAGAGCTCTTCACAGCCACCCCAGAATCTCCAGAAAAGGACCAGTTGTTTTTCCTTAGGATCTCTGCTTTGACAAGACCATATCCATCCTCCAACAGGACTGCAGCCACCATTTAATCAGGCTGGTACTGCCACCTGACCAACAGGGTGTCAGGTCGTATTCTGACTTTGTTGGTTTAAGCCAGTGTTTCTGTACTATTGCCTTTATTATAATTTTCCTATTAAATTGTAGCTCTGACTTGGAATATTGCAAAATATTTGTGTGGAGTTAATTCTTCCCCAAACCAGTCCACCCACCTACCAAATCTATCAGTGCTGAGTGAAAACTTCCTACAACAGGAAGTCTAATTGTCCCTAATTTTAGGGTGTGTCACCAATGCTCCCAACCTAAAACAGCCTGTCAAAGTGCACAGCAAAATGCCATCCAACAATCTGATTCCCTTCAGTTAGCCCACAGACATTTTCTACATTTCTCCTTCTGTCAATGACATGGACAATCTTCCTTCCAACAAACCCTAACACCATTTAGAAAAAAAAAAAAGTTGCAGGCAGCACTGACCCCCTTCTCAGACAAATAAAACAATATCATCTCACCAAAAGTAGAGGAAACTGCTGCCTATCTGTGGAAAAGCTGAAACAGGAACATCTCCTATACACAGTGAGAAATGTCATATGCTCATGAGAATTGTAAAACAAACCTATAGGCCCTCAGGAGCCTTTTGCTGGCTTTTTACTGGTCATATATCCAGGTCCAGGGCAAATGGAAGTTGCATTGTTCCATCTGTGCCATTGATCCAGAGAGAAACTGATTAAGGGGATCCTGTCCCATATGTTGGAGAAGAGAGTGGGATAGTTTTTCAGGGGATGGGTAGAAAAACAGGAATGCTGTACCAGAAACAATGGGATGTTGCACTAACAGTTTTAAGACAAATGAAGCACCTCTGTGTTCACATAAACCTCTAGTGGTCTGCTCACAAGAGACTCATTGGTAATCCTCTGAGAATTTCAGCAAAAGCAGTTCATCAGCTATAACTTTTTTGACTAGGCAAAAGCCTAAGTATGTCCACTGGAAGAAAGACAAGGAAGAACTGCATGGTTGTGTTCAGTGTCTCTGGCTAGATAAAGCTGTCCCTAGAGGTCTGAAGGAACCTTATCTGCACCATCTGCTTGGTCCCAGTCTTTACTGTTATCAGTATCCCAAAGGTTCTTAACCATTTTTACTGAAGATAACAGAATGAGCATCCCACAAGCTGCAACTGCAAGAAGCTAAAAGATGGGGGGGGTCCCCTGTCCCCCTCCCACTCCTCTCAAATTTCATTAACAATTGAAATTTGGGAAAAAAACCCAAATGTATGTTTACAAACATGGTAAACCACCATGTTTTATGCTTTAAGTTATATTTTTTCCCCTTCAAAAGAAAACATAGAACAAAAAATCAGAAGTTCAAAAGCCTTATTTTCAGTGGAAAAGACTCTTTCAAAGGAAAGCTTGTCTTGGTCTACTACTATCACCAGCAACTTGCTGAAGAAATCAGGAGCATGCATTCTTTTGCAGCACTTCAAAAGTAATCCTGAGTGCACTTCTAAGAATCATACCATGGACATTTGATTCTGTGGAATGCATAATTGGCAGGTTTGTCAAAAAGCTGCTCAGATTGTTTTGGGATTCTCTGTCAGAGAATTCTTCAGTATGAACCCATTATCATTTTTTTCCTCCAGATTTTGCCTTTATTTGTTTTTTATCTCAGCCATCCCAAATATCACAAATCTTTCCATTTCTGTCATAAAAATAACACCAAAAAACCCCACAAACACAAGTGTGGTGTGTTTTGACTGGTGTTTTTATGTGCTCATCTAGTCCAGCAACCAATTCCAATCAAGGCACAATTGTAGACGCCTCAAACTGAATTTTCTCTCTATAAATACAACACACTATTGAAGAACAGATAAAGATTTTTCTTCTCTTTGTAATTCTTTCAGCTGCACTCTTAAGGGCCTAATTGATTTTGTTTCACTAGCGAGTTCAGAAACTCAGTTTCAAGACTAATCTTACCCAGGTTTCCATTTGAACCAAGTTTAAGAAAAATAATCAGATGTTTTAAATCTAGCCTTGCCTCATCATCCAGCATTCCAAAGATGACTTCAACATTGAGGAAAGAATGGGTGGACAAAGTGCTGGGAAACCAGTGGTATCTTAATAGAAAATTAGCGGCAATATTTTAATAAAAACCACTTCAGAAATACAGTGGTTCCTTGAAAGCCACTTTGTGCAGTTTCTCTTTCAAGAGCCAGTGACTGGAATGAGGAAGCAGTTACAATTCTATTCCAAATCATCTCATTGCAATGGCTTTCACCAAGAAGTTAATTAGATTCACCGTCCTTTTGAGCAATCATAGAATTAAGTTACACTTAAAAGGTCTTTAAACAGACCTTGTTTAATGGCCCCAGAAAACACAGAATTATTTTAGGGTTCACAGGACATCAGTCTTGATCCAACCCTTTCCATTCCTCTCTTTCAAGAGAGTACCAAAGAATCTTGTGTTCATCTTTCTGTTACTTTTCAGTAGAAAATACATATATCTATAAATACTTTTTATAAGGATTGTTACATCATCAGCTAAAATAGAAGAATGGTAGGACACCCCAGTGAATTACTTCTGTCCTTGTGGAAGTTCTCTGAGTGAGCTGCAGTAGTAATGGGAAGGTTTATTTTGGTACTGTTACATTAATAATCCATGCAGAGTACTTACATGCGTTCATTAATTTTCCACCACCCTCGCTCACAGCCTTTAATATTCTTCTCACTAATGGTATAGTTATGAAACCTCAGAGCTATACCAAGGCTCTTCTGTGGAGTCTGTTGTGAGCAAAAAAGACAGTGCAAGTAGTCTTCTTTTTCCTTTTGTGGGCACAGAACACAGAAGTCTATAAACGTATTCCAGCAATTACAGAGCTTGGCGATGCCACGCGCTGGGAGCTGTGCTGGCTGCACCCGCTCAACAGCCAGCACTTTACACACTTGCCAGCTATTCAGGACTGAGTAAAAGCAAGGGCTGGCACAGCCCCACCACAGCTGGGGGCTTTCTCCCCCTCTAGCCAATAGCCTTCTCATCTTCAGAGAGCCACTGGCTGTAGAAAGCAGCTTTTGTATCAAGATCAAAGCACTCAAACACATCCAAGTGTACTTGTGTAGGGACACAGAGCCCCAGCGGATTTTTAGAGTTAAGATACTGCCTGGGATATTTGTGTTACCTTTGTAATGCTAGGAGTTACCTTTACCACAGTATTATAGTCTGCTAGCACCTGCTCAGCCATGCATTTTTTAGTATTTTACAAACATTTCTAAAGCCAGCAAAATCACGAGTGTTCATACTTAATTGGAAATTCCTTTCATAAAAGGAACAGAACATTTTTTTGGAAGGCAAGGCAGTGTTCATTTAAAAACAAGGGCTGATTCAGGGCAAAAATCCAGAAATGAAAATATTTCTCCTTCTCTCTTACAGAAAATATAACTTGGGAAATGAGTGAAGTTTCAATATTGTACAAAAATATGATATTGAAAGTGAAACTGGTTTGAGCAATAAACCTTTCTATCGGAAGTTCAGGGTGAACTGAAGACCATAAATTTAGCCACCCCAAAATTGCCTTATCATTCTAGAAGGGGAAGAAGCTGTAGGTCACGGCTAACTGGACTTAATTTATATTGCTGTGATTCAGTGTGGGCAGTCACTAGCTGAACAAGTCATGAGGAACATAAGCAGAAAGATGGGAGAACAGTGGACCTCATCATATCTATTGCTGTATTCTTCAGAGAGGAAAACACTGAAGGGCAAACCCTGCATCAAAAACTGTATTTTAGCAGCACTAATAAGGAAACACTCATGTCAGAGAAAGCAGAACTACTTTAAAACAATGTCAACTTCCAGCAATTTGCTTTCAGGAGAGTACCTGAAAAGATGCAGAAGAAGGATACCAAATTAAAAAAACAATCTATGGGATTGTGCTGATAGGACAGACCATTCTGAAGACAAACTAAATGTATTAGGCATATGAAAAGATACCACAGATGTAGCAGTAATAACTAGGTTAGAGGAGTATTTTGTACATACTTTTCATCCAAATTTCTGGGGGTGGGAACAGAGGAGTTAAATACAATCAAGTCTTAAATTGCCTGCCATGAAGTAATTATGCAGGCTAAACATCAAAACTTATCTTAGTGCATCACCTTTGTAATAGGACAGCTTAGGAACTATGTTCTCTTCCTTAAAAACAAGTGCATAGAAAGAGAAAAAAGAAAAACTGATACAAAACACCAGCCAGCTATTCAGCAATGTCATTTCTATAAACTACTACATCTGTGGGGATGCAGGTTACTGCCAGCTCAATCACTTCTGCATTAGTTAAGCTCTCTGTGCCCAAAACACAGCAGTGCCTAAGAGAGAGAGAATCACGTTACCCTGAAGTTCCATGCACACAGGCATTTTGGAGGGTAGTAGCTTGGGTAATAGGGACTTGTGATCCTCCCTTCATAGCCAGTTTTCTCTTTTGTCACTATGGCTTTTCCACATCCTAAGGAAAAAAAAAAAAAAAACAAAAGAGGCAAAATTTGGCAAACCTTGATATACTTTCAGTAAAGCTATTCAGTGGGCTAAAGCATCCAAATTTATCACAAATCTGTCCCTGCAAAGCCAGGCAGGTGAGAAATTATATTTAGCTGGATTCAAGTTGTAAAAAGAGACCTTTCCCAATGATGCACACAGAAGACAAAGGTTGTAAAGATCCAGGGATGAGTGCTGGACTCTGCAGGACCAGAAGAACACATTGTAAAGTTTATCTATATTATTTCACTGAAGAGTTTTGCAGACAAGAATGTCCATGTATCCACATTGCAGTACTACACAGAGACCTCTAATCTTAGAATGCAGCCAGTTAGAAGTGAAATGAGCAACATATCGAATTAATCAGCCACCTGGAACCCAAAACTTTCTTGTATGACTGCTCAATGGATCTAATGAATTCATTAAAGACAAACTCATACATGCAGAGAAATGAACAAAGAACACCCAGACTTGAACTTCAAGAAAACAAATGAACCAACCAACCCACAACCCACACAGAAGAGAAGTTGAAGCGACTTATTATGGAGAATTTATCACATGCTTTTATGATGGTATATTAAGGCTTAATTACTGTCGACATAAAAAGTATGCAGAATCTTTTTGAGCAGCTTGAATTTGCTTGCATTGAGTTGTGTGAGATTTTTCTCCTTTTGCCACTAGAATGATATTCCTTGTACTATTTGTGATTACGATCTAACCACTTCTGAAAGATTAAAACAATGAAGTCTTGGACCTGATGCAAAAGTGCTACTGACTCTTTTGTGTTCCTGAGGAGGCAGGGACAGATAGCAAATGCAGACAAAGCAACTGAAGCTTTATTTTCTGAAAGCAGTTTTCAGTGCTGACATCCTTCCACCTTTAACCTGACGCCAGAGTCCCAAGGCAGAAGGGAGAGCAGGCAGAACTACAGCTGAAATA
The DNA here is from genome assembly GCA_013398075.1 of Notiomystis cincta. Lineage (NCBI taxonomy): Eukaryota > Metazoa > Chordata > Aves > Passeriformes > Notiomystidae > Notiomystis > Notiomystis cincta. The sequence continues at coordinate 57,413 of VZRX01003474.1, forward strand.
ACAGCTCCATCTACTGACACATTGCACTCCTGGCCAAGTGAACTCAGGGCTGCTCTCAGCCTTTTACCTTCATACTTCAAACTAGGCTGATCAGATTTCATTACTCAATAGGAAGGCACACAGTGATGCAGAGGAGATGAAAGGGAGACAAGTGCCTGTAAAAGGAAGAAACTCAGATCCAGGAATCATTTATCCATAGTCAGAAACATGACAGACACTTCAGGATCTTAGAAGAAACAATACAATAAACACACTTCCAAACACAGAACAAACCTACTTTCTTGTGTAATGACCTCAAAATAGCCACGGAATTCCTTATGCTCCTTTACTTGTGCTGCCTTAAATATTACCAGCATGAGATTATTTGTGGACACAAGTGACACCAATGAATCAGCTGGTTCACAGGCTCTGAGGGGGAAGAAAAGAGCAAACACATAAGCAATCATGTAAAAAGTGAAAAGCTTAACACATTACTCTCACTCTATGCATAAATTTTCCACTGGTTCAGATCTTACCTACTTCAAAGTCCACCACAAAAGTACCTGTTACAAGGCCAGTTAGAAACCCAATATGGGAAATTGTTCTTATAAAAAAGAAGGAAATTGCAAACATGAATATGGAATAGTTTGCTCTATGAGATAATGACTTTCAGCCTTCACTCCCAGTAAAAATGAATGAAGCCAAAATTAATGAAAAGCTAGAAGAAATATAAATCTTATTTTGTTAGACCAACAGTTTTATCTTCTTATTGGGTAGTGGGAAAGACAAGAAAGTTATTCTTCAAGTTGGAAATTAAGAACCTAAGCCAATCAAGCAGTCTCATTCAAAAAAAAGTTACTTTCCATATGCATTACCTAGCAGATATCTTCAGTCCTGTACGGATATGAATATACAAGTGAACACCACCTGCTGTTTCATAGACAAGTCAATTGATTAGTAGAGGACAGCTCTCAAAAAGGACTGAAAAGCCAATGCTCTGGTTTTGAGCAGACTGAAATGCCAGAGAAAAGGGTTTCAGGGATGAAAACACTGAGCATTTGTCTACCTCATGGAGGTGCTGTTTTTTCCTTTTTGACTTAGACGGTTCTATGGAATTAATTATCAGGAATTGTAAAAAAAAATTCCCTAAGCAAGTATAATGGATCATTAAAGAGAAAGAGAGAGAAGAAAAAAGTAATAGTATACATCCTCCAACCAATCACAGCTTCAAGATTTTTATAATCCTCTAAATATAAGAGCAGATAAAAAAAATGCACTGAACCAGTGGAGTGCCAGGAAGTGAAAATCACGAGACTTAGTTTCAGAACTTCAGTCTTTATTTGAAAAGCACTAATCTTCATACAGAATAGTGTGCTTAAGGGAGGAAATTTTGACATTCTCTTTCAGTCAGCATGTGACTCCTGATCAGAAACAGAAAATTTTGCCCAGTAATGTGTGTATTTTTCATAGTTCTGTAGCTAGGTGAAGATGCACTCCAGTTGAAAAAAAAAGAGAAAATATTGAAGAAAATTTTCTCCTTTATTAGCAAGATAACATCCAAGAAATTTTAAATTGTCAGGTGTTATATGAGTAACACATGAAGATCAGAGCAATTTTGGCAAAACCAAACTAACCAAAAAATGCAGAAGACAGGTCTTCAGAAAAAAACCCCAAAACTGTCAATTAATTCTCAATAGAAATTTATACTCACCGGTAGAGTATCTTATCTTTGATTGGCATCAGAGAGTCATAAACAGTGAGGGAGTCAGTGATGCAGTTATCTGCTTCAATCTGAAGGGATTCTATGGAAAGGCGGATGAGGTGGCCCACAGATGCAATAAGCTTAAAATAGCAGATTGTTCCCTCAGAGGCAGCTCGCATGTCCAGAGGAAAGCGCTCGTGTAGTCGGTCAGCATAGAGATCATACATGCAGTTTGTTCCTGGGAAAGTGGCACATTTTCAACACTGGATGCAGTCAGTCCAAAACTCCTAAATCCACGTGGCATTAAAACAAGAAATCCTAAAGCTTGTGTTAAACTGAAGCAAAATCTGAAAGCATCTCTAACTTGGAAAACAGAGTAATAATAGAATCATAGAGTGGTTTGGGTTGTAAGAGATCATCTTGTCCTGAATGCTCTGCCAAGAAGGGGGTACCTTCCACTCGACCAGGCTGCCCAGAGCCCCATCCAACTCAACCTTGGGCACTTCCAAGGGGCAGCTACAGCTTCTCTGGGCAACTGCCCCTACAGTCAAGAATGTCTTCCTACCCTAAACCCAAACCTAGCCTTTTTCAGCTTAAAGCCATCCCACCTAGGCATTGTGAAGAGTCCCTCTGTGGCTTTCTGTGCCACTCACTGTTTTCATCTTAGTTACAACTCTGTGGTCAAAGAACAGTCTATTCATAAAAGTACAGAGCATGGCCAACAGTGCTCCAATTCAGTTCTTCCAGGGTATTTGTACTAAAGCAGTGCCATTTCATGCAATTTGCAGTTAAAGTTCTGTGGAGTCTCTAGAAGATAAATTGCTTAATTCTTCACTCTGTGATACTCGTCTACTTTCAAAGAAGAAATTAATTTTTTTCCCTATGGACATTAGGATATTTATAATACATAAAACAAAATCAAAGCAAAAATGCTGCTGCACATCTATATCCCTCCCCAGCTTTTTTATTGATCAAATGTCAATGTTCTCAATGTTTTATCATGACATGAGCTAGAAGTACTAGCAACAAATTCAGATTCACCAAGTCCTTCAGTATGGAAGGGATGCTAGGACTTTTCTTGCTCAACACCCTGCTCAAAGCAGGATCAAAATGAATTCAGATAAGGACTTCGTTCTGCTCAGTCTTGAAAATTTTTGCAGCATTAGAAATCACCATTAGAATTGGAAATATTGCAAAGTCAAAATTATGCAACCTACCCTACACAACATTTATTAAAAAAGGGTAAAAATTTATGTCATAATTTAGACAAGGATAAGAAGAATATTACCCTACTTGCATCCAGTTTTCCGATTAAGCCAAAAGACTGTGATTTTCAAATAAAATATATTGAGTTCTTTATTTAAATTCAATATTGCAGCTTGCAGTCAGCAAGAAGCTTAGGGAATTTTTGTTTGGTCATATCTGAAACTCTTAACATAGCTCTAAGAAAGGTGAGAAGGAAGAAAAATGCAAATTAGGGAGAATAAGATCCAAAGGTATTTGGAAATTATTTGCATTAAATTCTGCCTATTACAAACATAAGTCTCTGAAATAGTTACCATAATGGAACACCAATTAGAGCACTATGAAAGTTTGCTACCAGTTGTTGACTCAAGTTAAATGTTGACCTTTTGACCAGTAGTTAATCAAGCCAGGAAGTGGCAGGCTTTGTCCAACTTGCACTTCTAAATTACAGTCTTGAAACTAATGCTATGAATGTTTATGAACAATCTGTACGGGTCACATTCCATTCAAATGAATTACAGTTATAACTATTTAAAGCTTTGTTTAACTCATTGTTCCTCCTTCTGCCTTGTTCTTATCTTTCCCCAATAACATTCTTTTTATAATAGTTATTTGTGCTTATTTAGTCACCCTTAGCAGAGCCAACTTTGATCATAATCTCTAAAATTATGTGACTGCCATTATTTCTACTAAGTAAGTACTAATGGGATGATCCTGCTGCTGCTATGGAGCACACTCAAGAGAATTCAGAGCTGACTCTAGAACTATGAGTAGTTCAAGCATGCTGGCTTGAAACCAAAGCTGTATAAAGTCTTTACCCAAGCAAACCCTGCACAACCAGATATTATGGCAATGCAAGAACCTCACATCAGCTGAATGCCTACAAGTCCCTTCTCCAACAACATTTTTCAATATCTCTGCACTCCAGTCTGTGCCTGAACCAACCACTAGGTGCATCTCCATACCCAAAGTTAACTCCATTGCTCTCAAAATACAGCCCACCAATGCTCGTTCCTTTTTGCCTCCTCAACATATTCCATAGTCCTAAACAGACAAAGCCAAAGAACCCCAACAAATAAAATTGCACCAGTATAAGATTCTCAACTGCTGTGGCCATCCATGTTGTTTATCCCCAGAAACTTCATTACATACCCACTCCATGCTTCCCACAGATACCAGCTGACACCTGTGGGTGACTATACAAAGTCTCTGAAAGATGTCTAGAATATGGCAGGCCATCCTTCTCCCTTCGTGTGAAACATACCATATAAGTTCTAAAAAGCCTTAACAACAATATTTGTATTGTGCTCTTCTTAATTTCTTCTGTTTTAGGGGGTGCTTTCTGGAATAAACTGGAACCAGGTTCTGACAGTGCTAATTCCTCCACCCTGGAACTGGGAAATGAAATCGCTGTGCAAACAAACAGAAATATGCAAAACTCTTTTATAGAAATAAAATGCATGTAATGAGATGCAATAGAAGTCAATATTATGCTTTGCAGTTTAAGTTGGGATGCTTTCAACAGGTGAATGCTGCAGCAAGTTTGACTTGAGTTTTGAGAAATTATGGGCTGTTAACAATCTAAACATTGCAAACTCTGGCCCCTGCTCTGTGACCTGAAGTCTGCCTGTGGACCTCAGAACTAGGAGGGCTTGACTTGCCTGAATGGCCAAAGTAGCTGTTGGATTCTGAAAAAAATATGCAAGCTAAAACCTTTGCAAGGTAACAGAAGTGAAACTCACAGATAGAAGTGCAACAAAATGTCTCAGGAAAGAAAAACACAAACATGGAAGCCCTTGCAAAACTGAAACTTCTCAAGATGAAGAGTCAGTCTGTGTCAAGGAGCAAGGGAGGCCAACGCATCCCCAGTTGATTGATAACTGCTGGCCCAACAGAGTCTTAGCAGTGTCTGCATGAGAGGTGATACTGCTCAGCCTAGTAGCACATTTTTTCCAGGTACCTGCTCCGTGTACTAGTGAAGGTAGATGCACTCTGCTTTTGACCTGCATGTTCAGTGCTTTGAACTCTGGCAAAGACCCCTTCTAGGAAGTTTACAACATGAAACCAAGTAGGTGTACAAATAGTGTCTCCCACAACCCTGGCAAAACTCAACTGCCTAAACTAATTACTGTTAGGGAATTCATTTGAAAGAATAACTCACCATTGACCTTGGAAAAAAGGGAGTTAAGGAAGATAAAGGATGGGCAAAAGCATGCTCTCGTTCAGCATATTAAATTCATTACTGTCCAGTTTAGAAAAGGTTAATCTGCTGGTCAACACAATGAATAGCAAACACCTGATTTAGTTTGCTTCCTACTATGTCACTAAGTACATCTAAAAAATTTACCAGGTAGATAGTTTCTGTAGATTTTACATGCAAGACTCTTGGTCACTCTTAAGTCAGGACTTAAATGCCAAGGCTGAAATAAGCCCTCTTAAATTAACACTGAACAGTATCTTTAAGTCCAAGTCATGAACTAAAAGCTTTGTTCTCCACTTCTCCTCTGCAGGAAGCTGCCAAAAGGGTGAATTACCTGCTCCTGTTGTTGACCAATAATCTGACCGAAGACCTGCTGCACAGAAAAAGAGTTGTGTGAGTCTTCTTGTTTGGCTGAAATCCAGAATTCAGGGTTTAGTTCAATCACACCTCAGTCCTAACACTGAACACATAGGACAAAACACTTCTCTCAGTGAGGGGGGTTGCCATAGCCCACTTCATTTCTGAAAATTCTGCAAGCAGCTTTGGAGGTGAGGCAAGAAGAGATTGCATGGAAATTAAGCAGTCAAAGTCAATTGAAGGACTGAGACAGGGGTACACAGGAGATCATTTTCTCATCCTTGGCCACAAAGTCTCTCTCAGCTTTCAGTTTGACAGAATGATTCTGTCTGACCTCCTTAGAATGGAAAATCATAAAACATTTTGTAGCTAAATACAGATGATTGAATCACACATTATGAGTTTGTTCCCCAGACAGGAATGACACAGGAGTTATTTTAAAAATGTGCAGCTTTATAGTCTGTTTTTGAATCTTTAATTAAGGAGTGATAAGAGTCTCATTTTCAATGAAGGGGCAAAAGTTTGATCCATGTGATCTACCTTAATCCTTCATCTTTTTATGCTTTTAAAATCACAGACTAACCCAAATCTGCCTACAAGGTATCCATCTTGCCTCCTGACTATGAACATAAACACTCCCAATACAGGAAGTTTTGCAATCATTATTTACAAGGACAGTTTGTACCTTGATTTGATCTCAAATCTTGTTTTTATTTTCCTTCTCACTTTTTTTTTCTATTAAAATTTTAGTATTAGAAGCTAGAGATATAGGATCAAGATTTTAGTTTATTTATAGTATTTTCTACTCCAAGGTAAAATGTTTGCTTTCCTCAAGGATATGGATATGTTGTAGTACTAACCACTTAGGACAATGGAATCCATGTCAACTGCAAGGCCCTGAAGACTTCCCACCGAGGTCCTGTTAATGATACTTGTCTGAATGGAATCCTTTAAAATGGCAGCCACACAATCCTCACACAGCACTTGCCCCTTCGCCTGTGGTACCACAAACACGATCCAGAAATGAATAAGAAGGCCTCCATTGTTGTTGTTACTGTAATAAAGAGCTCAGATTATCATGCTGTTGGAAGTTCTCTGAAGACTAGGCTCATAGCCCAAGCTTCTGAAGTACCAATTCAGAAGTGTATGGCTCATTTCCATATTTTACAATTACTTTAGTCCACTGAATGTGTACTTTCCCCTTAAAAAAACAAACAAATAAGACAAACCCCAAAACACCAAAATGCACCCTTCACATCCAGTTGGGAATATTCAGTAGGCTGATTTCCTGAGGGCTCCTAACTTTTTAGATCTATGGGAATCAATCACATTGTCTACACATAAATTAGAGCTGGACTGTTTCCTAAAGACCAAAACAGAAATAGTAGAGCAGAAACAGGAGAATTATCATCTGCAGAAACGCAGAGCTGGGCATTGGTGTGCATCTCACCCTGCACTGTGTGCTGCAGCATGTAAGACTATTTAGGTAACACATTAGAGGCCATGTATGATCACATTAATCTCCACCTCCTCAGTGGGGAGAAAGACCTTTAAATCAAACACAGTCTAGAAACCTCCAGTTTCTGAACCAAAACTGTATTTGGTTCAAGAGGATTGAAACAAATAAATTTCTAACATTAACTGCAAACATTAATGTTAGAGGAAAAATACTTTATTGCATAGAGATTTCCTGCTTCCTCTGTAAGTAGAAAATAGTTTTATTCTAATAACATTACTTACAAAATATGTGCAATTTAGTCAGTAACACAGAGTTGTGCTCCAACAGCATGTTTAAGTGATTAAACTTCTGCATTAGCCAAAGTATCATCAAACCTCTTTATTGACATTAATTCTGTTCATCTTGCATTGTATTCCTGGCAGACGAGGAACGGTTTATATGACTTTAGTTTGCCCTTACTTTTGTTAAGTGAATTGGTATAGGTTATAAACCTATTTTGCTATCAGTTCAAGTACATAGCAAAGACATTGAATCATAACCATTAAAAATAAGCTTATTTTGTGGTCTTATTACTTTACATTACATACTGCCCAGCTGAAAAGCGATTACATCAACCACAGTTTTACCTGACTTCTGAGACGGTGGACTGCTTATAAAATTTGGAGAAAGAAGAAGTTGTGTAGACCAAGTTCATCTGAAATAGAAAGTGTAAAGATTTAGCATTCTAAAAATCAGTCACACCTAGAGATGCCATATGCCTAGGCTTTCCTAGGAGCAAGCCAATTTCCACCAAGATTATGCAACATGCACACACTTCCACACATACGTCAGCCAAGCTAGGCAGAGCAGGAGATGAACAGCTCTTCAAGGCACTCATAACAAATCCAATATTCCCAGGAAAAATCAAATCTTCTGCCTATGGCCAGCTGACATATGCAGTAATGCTCTTTCCATATGAATGAGTTTTGAAAAAGGTGCACATTCTTCACCCAGAAAATTCCAAACACAGAGGGCTTCCCTATCCTCTTGCTAAAACTTAAGGCCAAGCTTCAAGAAATGCACAGGCACTCACAATATTTTTTGTGTTGTTACTAAGGTACAGTGAATAGTACATATCAGAGCTTTTCCCAAAGAATCACAGAAAGACTGAGATAGGAAAGGGTCTCTGGAGAGCATCTAGTCCAACCCCACTGCTCAAAGCAGGATCAGCTATGCCACGTTGCTCAGGGCCATTTCCAGTTGATTACCTTCGAGAATGGAGACTCCACATCTTCCCTGGATGAGAACCCCAGTGCTTGATTCCCCTCACAGCTAAGGAACTGTTTTTTTAATGTTTCCATGGAATTTCTTGCACTTTGATTCGTGTCTATTTTCTTCATCAACAGCTTAGTATTAACGCATTTCTTTCCAATACACACAGGGTAAAGCATGTGGAGAAGCAAAATCTCTGCCTGTTCCCTGCTGAAGGACTGTCTTTGGGCAAAGCAAGCTCCTGATTGTCCCTGTTGTTGGGCTGTGAAAATACCAGTGTGACAATAACCTTCCTCTCCCCATCCTGTTCAAAGCCACAAGGTGGCAGGTACCTCAAGCTCTTCAGACCTCACCCTGCTGCTTTATGGGTAAAACTAATGTGCAAAGGACTACGACACAGAATATTTCAAAGGCTGTGAAAATCACATCCACTTTCATTGTTTGAAAGAGGAAGTTTGAACAGTAATTTCAAGGGCCTAAAAAAGGTGGGTAGAGCTCAATCTTCCTCCAGATTAAGGTACAAGATATTTTATGTGTTACTGTTACTATCAAATGGAAAGAACCTATCTTGAGAGGTTCTTCTACTACCACTTGGGGTCTCTGGGCCAGCAGCCATTAACAAAAGGGTTTTGAGGAGAACAACAAAATCCCAAATCCCCCACTCCCCTACTAACAATTTTAGTCAACAGTTAAAGTTGCCACAAAGCCCAGTTTCAGCAAAGCAAAATCCATTGGAGAGTTTAGGCAAAGTTTACAGATGAAAAAGAAATTCCAAGTAATGTTCAAGCAGGAGGTGGTGACACTGGCAGCTCAACACCTTCTGTCTGTCACCTCTCTCCACTGTGTATGACAAGGGCAGGATGCTCTGAGACAAGAGCAAGACACAGGGATTACAGGATGTTAGAGCTGCTCCATGGAGAGCAGGGAAAGGTGATGCCCTGCACTGGTTATCTGAAAGAACTTTAATGATTAATATGCAGGACTTGGAAAGAGCTGGAAAATAGGAACATTAGTTCACGTTATAAGATGACAAAAACTTAGTAATTATTGAAAAATGTATTGGTTTATCTAACACTATTTTTTGGTTTTGGTTTTGCTTTTGTTTAGCAGTTTTCATACAGTCACTTGAATCCTTATGTGGACAGTACTGCAGTTGCTGGCAATAATGTATTTTGTTTCCTATACAAAATGTCTTTAAAGCCAAAATCCCTTTAAACCAAGATTCCCATCCCTTTCTTCCCGATGTAGAGCAGCTATTGATCCAGAGTTCTATTTCTGCTTTGACTGATGCAAGGTATTTCGTAAGAATAATAGTCTTTAGAATACCTAGTATCAGAAAGAAATGTAAATGTTAGTATGTTGTGATCCCTAGAGTAATTATAGATGCTTTAAGGCAGAAGATACCAGTGTAAATGCAAAAGATTTCATCTGTTTGATGTTTCAAGAGTGGCAATTGAGTTTAAGGACTTTTGCAGAATTTCAGTCATAGATCATAATTTGTTGGGTAAAGTAAGTAAAATTTGAAGTCAAATGTAAAAAAACAGATCCCTTCAAAATTCAGTTTGTGACTAACAAGCTGAAAGCAGTCAGTTCCTTCATACCTCCAGATAGCCATAATCTTCCAAGGGGAAAGGGGTGGAAGAAGACCACAGCAGCCTCAATGGCACCTGAATATCTCTTGTTCACAGCTCTGATCTTTTTTGCTAACCAAGCAGCCCACCCATCTTACCACATGCTGCACAGTCTGTGCCATAGAGAGGAATTCCTTTGACTCTTTCTGCCTATATTCTGGAAGAAACTCTATGTTGGCAACACGAAACAGTCCAACAAAATACAGTGCATCTTTGTTTTCTGCCTGAACTGCAAGAAACAAAGAAGACAGTTAGCCTTTTTTTTTTTTTTTTTTTTTTTTTTTTTTTTTTTTTTTTTTTTTTTTTTTTTTTTTTTTTTTTTTTTGTAATAACAATGAAGGTTTTTATTAAATTTGAAACCAAATTAATCTATTTGGCCTAATGTACTTTCTAGTTTGAAACAACTACCCAAAGAACACTACACTCTTATAGCCAAACTCTTCTAGATGTGTACCAAATTATGGTTTATTGAGCTCCTGTTCCCTTATACACAAGATAAAATACCACCATACAAATGAGCAAGCATAATTGAAGGCAGTATCAACATTCAGGTTCTGGAGCATCCCTAAGGAATCTTAGGCAGTATTAGCATCAGGGTCCTAAAGAGGAAAACATAGCTTTTAATGCTTAATTACACACTTATTTATTCTACTCCCTTTTTCGTCCCTTAAATCTATTCTGAAAAATAAAAGACTTACCTGAACTTCAGAAGGCCAAGAAACACAGTGGAAGGCAAAATTTCTGAGGAATCAAGCTCATAAAAACCTGTCAGTTCTGTGCAAATCAGCTTGCACATTAAAATATTTTGCATAACGCTGAAATAAAGTCACACTCCCTAAAGCCAGCAGATATGCCTGCTCTTAGCAAAGACAAAAGTTTTTCAGACCCCATTTTAAAATTTCCAGGTTTACTTTAGCAACAGCCTTCAGAAGATCCTAAAGTCATCTGAAAGTACTACTGGCACTAATGATATATGGAGTTGGCATGAACTTTCAGCAACTCACCAATGAAGAGCCACAGTAATGTCCAGGTTACAACTCCTAAAATGAATAGAATGAGGGTAAAGAGAATTATTTTGTTTTGAAAATTCCATAGCAACTTATCTTTTTTCTTCAATTTTTCATGCTTTTTCCTTGCCAGAATCCTCTTTGCCAACTTGTCTTCTGCAGATACCATTTGGACTGAAATGTTGGCTGCCTAAAATAAGGTGAAAGACAACAAAAATCGTGGAATGTTTCTAGCAGGAATTGACTGACCAACAAGTCTCAACCAATTTGTTCCTCAGAGAAAAGTCTCCACTTCCTTCAGGCTGTGGAGCAGTGCCTATGGACAGGCTCTTCCAGCACATCTAGCTCCCTCTGAGAAGTTACCTCCAGTGGACAGGAGAGCACAGCACAGGTCTTGCTGAGATGGGACCTGCACAAAATCATCACCTGGATATCCAAATGCTTGATGGCTTATTTTGAACTACAGTCACAGATTTTGTAAGCTAGATCCAAAATATGTCCTGATGGTCTCATTTAGGTACAGAAGACTACATGACCATTTCTATATTTGCAAGAGTAGTTTCCATTTCCTATAAGGTATCTACAGCTTGTCTGTTATGGAAAGTCCATTTGTACCAGACACCACCATCACTCCGTAGGCATTTTCCTCTGCAGAAGATAATCAACACATTTAAGGAGACAAAAAATGGTTATCAGTTGCTGCAGGCACAGCCAAGAGCTGCCTGAAGAAGTCTCTGGCACTTCATAAAATTCTCTCTTAGGGTATCTCCTGTCACAGTCAAATGGTTTGTTGTGAGATCAGCCAGAGGTTCAGTCATCTTTTCTGCAGTCAAATCATTGTCCTATCTCTGCAGAGTTTAGCTGGCAAGTTCCTGGACACTCAGAGCCTTACTGACCAAGTGCACTGGATATGAGTACAGTTTTAGCTGTTACACCCAGCTGCACCAGAATTAAACTACAAGAAAAAACAAAAAATAAAAACCCCACAACAAAACCCCAACAAACCAAAACCCACCACACATTTCTTCCTTACACAACAACTATAGCATAAGTTAGATAATATTGCTACATAAACAAGGAAAATTCAGGAAAAATACTCTAAAAACATTAATGCCAGTGAGAGAGTTCAGTAGGCCAGCTTGAGGCAACTCAATGAAAGCTGAGCCCCAACATCTGAAATTTTAGTCACTTTCAGCAAGACTCACGCAGTAACATTTTATATTAAAGTTTTCCCATTTAACTCCTTTTTGTGGCTCTAGACCTAAACCGAGAGATTTATTATTAAAAATTAAGTCCTGTCAAGTAATGTTAAAAATTACTCAAAATTGATATAACTGGATATATAAATGGGCACTTGAAACAACTGATGTATTCATTGCATCTACTGTAATACTCGTCTTATTATTTAAAAAAACCCAGTTCATGTATCAAGCTTTCCACGACAAAGTTCTCTGTTACAGGGGATTCATAGGAATATTGAATGCTGTGTGCTATATTATCAATATTTCCATATGTTTTATTAATTTACCATAAACATTTTATAGTAAGTTTTTTTTACAGCAAAGTTAAGCTGCTCCCTTCCCTCAGTAATGAACATAATTCTCAATTCAGCTTTCCTCTCTACTGCAACTTAGTTCTTGTATTCTAGAATTGGTTTTCAGCTAAAGCTGCAATTTGACTATCAACATACACTAAATTATTTAATTACTTCTTTGTCATACATAAATCCCCTTGTCTATCTTCTCTGAGAAAAGCAAAACACTTTGCCTCCTTTAATGTTGCCTTTCTTGCCTAGAAGTTAACTTCTTTTTGGAAAAACATGCTGCATGACACCAATGTAAGCTTTTATGTTGTCACGCTGACATGTCCATTATTTCAATTGTCTGAAAATACATATTATTAGCAATCCAGAGATAAACAAACACATGTTGACATTCTCAGACTCAGCTATAAACCAGAAAATGATACCAAATCTAACCATTATGTTAAGTTTAATACTTGAGACTTAGATCACAAGAGATCTAATAATGTCAAGAATTATAGAAAATCAAGAATGTGTAAGTCACCTACTTACACTTACTTCATCTTCAGGTTTAGATGTTGGGGGATCATTTTTTTCATCCATTTCAGCAGAATTAATTGTATGACTTGTCCAATCTGAGAAAGACCCTTGCACCTTTTCTCAGGCACCCCTTCTGCTTGTGAAGCTGCAGACAGCTCATTGCAATGTCCAGGCCAAAAAGAGGCATCAATTTACTTTGATGAGTTTCCAATTGTAATCTCATCTGCCCTATTGCACCTTTGCAAATGTTAGAAGGCTGCTATCATGTAACTTTAGACTTCAAATTCCGACTGGATAAAATAGGCTTTTCATGGTCTTTATAAAGCTGAAATACTAAGATACAAAATTGCAGTGCTAAAACCTATACATCACTGATCCTTATGTGTCCCTTCCAATTCAGCATGTTCTATGATTCTGTGAAAATGTCACAAGATTAGTTATATGAACAAGAAAAGTAGCACGTAAAATGTAAAAGTGAGAGAAAAAACCTGCTAAAATAAGGAAAAGAACACTCTTACCTTAAGTAAGAGTGTTGAAAATAGCAGGTAACAACAGCGAATCAAGATGAGGATTTTGACTCTCTTCTAAAATTTCATAATGTACCTGTTGAACACTCAAATTTGGTTATTTTACAGTAACTGAAAAATAAACTGCTCCAGGCAAGTTATTTCACATTGTTAAAATAGATCAGGCTTCAAACTGAGAATCCTTTCTGTAATCAGATGCAGGAAGTCACTTGAATTGTAACAGTTCCATCCTATTTTCTTTGTTAATTAAATATTTATAGAGGATGTAAACCAGTACTTTCCTCAATGGATGCTAAGTATAGAGCTGTCTTTACTCTTAAGTGATTAACAATCTCAATACCTTCCTTGGGTCAGCTGCAGAAATGGTACTGGAGATATAAGAATATTATTTAAAAAATAACCCTTCTATTAATTTATCTTTGAAGATATAAAACCTAGACTAGCAATTAAAAAAAAAAGAAGAGGTATAGAATAGAAAAGATGCAGTCAGAACTCATAACAAGTGAGGTCCAGATATGATCTATGCTCTGTCCATGTAACCAGCAATAAATTACTTCAACAACAAGGCAAAAATTCCATCAGTGAGATAATGTACTAGCAAACTAAACACTTCTTATCAGGAGTTGTCTTTGGCTTATGCCATGAAGCACCATAATTACGTCCTCAGTCCTTGCTGCTTGATCTAGAACTGCAAGGTATTTTAACCATATGAAGTGATATGTTAAGCTCTGGGCCATATTAAAGCTTAGCTGCATAGGAATGTCTATCCATGTACTCCATATTACTATATTTAATTGCTTTGAAGTCTCTCTCTTTTTTGGTTTTTGTTTAATTATGGTTAACTTTTAGGGACTACTCTGGTCTCTTAAAGTGCTTGTGTAACTCCCCAAAGTCCCCCACTACCCCATGCACAGGGAGATACTGTGCTGTAAATGCTATTTCAGAAGCTAAGTCCATAGACTGAAAGAGCACTGACAGGTAAAACCCATCCCCCTGCACTACTCGGGCCTTGGGAGGTGAAGAAGTGTGGCTGAGTGGAAGAAGTGGGCCTGGGAAAGCAGGGAGGAACAATGTTGTTTCAGTGTTTGCCTTTTGGTTTCCCACTAGCCACATTAATAGTTCAATTTTTATTTGAATTTGCAATAAATTAAGTAAATTTTCCCCAAATTGAATTTATTTTGCCTGTGACAGTATTTGGCAAATAATCTTCCTGTCTTCATCATAAAACATTTTTCCTTTCTTCCTGTTCCTCCCATTTTCTCCCCTGATCCTACTGAGAAGAGGAAGTAGGGGCTGAGCAGCTGGGTGGGAGTTTGGCTGAATGGCCATGGCTAAACCACAACAGTGTTGCAGTACCTGGTACATGCTTTCCCCTCCTCTACTTTTAAAAAGAAGGGTTTGAGTTTTGTTCATGATGTCTTTACTTTGAAACAGAATGCACTAAATATAAAGAGACTGACAAACTGAAATGAAACATGAAATACATTAGAAATAAAATCGTCTCATGAATATGTTGTTTTCGTCCGTTTAATTAATTGCATATTCCCTATAAAAAAAGAAGTCTGAAGATTAAAAAAATTCAAAGCCAATGCAAACTATAAGCTTACTCACAGATCCCCTGATGGAGACCAATGATTCCAGTTCAGCTTGAAAAGTTACCATGACCTAATTATTCCAGTTCTGAGCTCTGTGGAGAAATTGGCTTTCACATAGGTCCACCTGAAAGGGCTTTTAAGTGGGTATGAATGTACTGGTATTTAGTAGCTTGCTTTCTGTAAGTAGTGCGTAACAAAACATGACTCTAACCTCTTTCTGACCCAAATCAATGGAACAGTTTCAGCATCCTACTTTCTTGCTCTTGTCATAACTTCCAGACCAGTTCCACTTTCTCATGTTTTCCACTGTAAAACTCAGTTTCACAAATAACAGACTTTCTCAGATTATTCACACACTGACGGTGACACTTGGCTTTACTCACATCATTCTCACTTTGGGGAGTAACTTCCTCATGCACATCTGTCTGGCAGCCTGACTGTCTATTTCCCATCTCATCAAGACCCTCACACAACTGGGGCAGCTTGACAGTCTAACCTGATACCTCCCATGATGGTGATAATAAAAAAAGTGAAGAAAAGATAGTTGGATCTTTAGTGCATCCTCCCCTACACACACAAACATCCCTCTCCCTTTACACTCTGATGGGCAATGTGGCTTGTCTTAAGATGAAAACACCAGAGAGGGATTTGCAGGAGGAATAGTCTGGATGCTCATACAATGAATGCATTCCAGAGATGGGGGAGCTGATGTTTGGATTGACATTGGTGCATGCTGGCTTGCAAAAGGGTATATAAAATGCCACTGGAGACCAGGCAATCTGAGCAAACTGATGTCCTGAAGCTGCCAGCACTTCAGGGTGGATTCCCTTAACAGGGAAGACAGGGAACACTCACTTTTGGATAAGCGACTAGAAGTGCTAAGATCCTTGTAAATACAGAGATACAATCTTGAATTAGCTACATAGGTGCTTTCTTGCTTTATAATTGAGAAGTCTACAAAGCCAAAGACTGTAAACTTACAAATTTCTAGCCAAACCTTATATTATAACCCTTTAGATACTATAATCGTTGTAATAGATCACAAAGCTTTTATTTATGTGCCCCATTGTCAATATTTTTATACTGTACTAGCAATAAATCTGATCATGATCATGTGCACATTGTTTGTGTCCTACTTCTCACACCTGGCTGAGAACACTCCCTCAACTACTCTGCAACAGCCCCAGCCCACTGAGTCCCTGATTAAGGGAAAGGCTACAGAGGATCCACGTGAGAGCCTCAAGCCACAGCAGAAATGTCTGTCTGTATTACATAGATGAATCCTGGAGGAAGCTGGGATGCCAGCAATTCAGCCTTCTGGGACCAAAAGTTTGTCCTGTGCTGCACAGACCCAGTGCTTTGCTGGGGGGAGGTAGGGCTCATCTCACCTGTCTCAGACTTTCTAGAAGTCAGGCATGTAAATCCAAGTGTGTTTTCTAGACTGAGTCTGTACATGATGGTGACAGACAAGCATTCATAACATAGAAGATGAATTACATTTTCACCTTTGGGTACGGACAGAAAAGAGGCAATTATCCTACCAAACCTATCCTCTACAGAACCATCTCTGTTTCCCTTCTGACCAAAGCTGCCTTCATGCTCAGCTCAGAGGCCTTCTTGCTCCTTTGACTGATGGGAGCCCAGAAGCAGCCTGACAGCATCAGCCCACTAACACAGCAGGGAGTGAGCTACTAACCTCAGCACCACACTTTTTCCAAACTGAACATCACAAGTGACAGAGCTTGCTTGTATTGCAGGATCTTCCATTGCTTACCAGAAATGTCTAACAAGCTGCATGAAATCATGGAGGAAAATCCCTGCACAAAGCAAAGTTAATTCTACTACAACCTGGTTTTATTATTGGTAAGAATTCTCTTGGATACTGCTTGTATCTGTTTTTCTTTAATCAAAACTCAGGTAAAGTACAGGTTTTAACATGTCTGTCAAAAATAAACAATAATTTAAGTGGCAATTTATACTAACATTTTAGGAGGCATTCATAAGAATTCTTAAATCAATCAATTTTCATTGGTACAGAATCACACTGTCTGAGGATTCCATACTTTGCCCCTCAAATAATTTCTTCAAATTACAGCTGAGATTACTTCCAACAGAGGAAGGAAAGGTTTTGGCTGTCCTTCCTAATAAGCCAGCTGAATTTGTTATTCAGCTTCATTTTGAACACAGAGAAGGTAAAATACCTTCAATAAGCATGTACTGATAACTACTGTGGTATTAAGTAGTCTGTGAAGATCTGCATACACACAGGCAAGTCATTAACATTTCAGATACATCTCTCCCACCACAGAAGACAGAATCAGCATACAATAGATGATATTTCAATGTTTTGAAAGCTGAAATTGTAAGCAAGAGGAAGAGATGCTTTTATGAAAGCATGGAAGTAGATGGCAATTGATTACTAAATACTAAGTTATTAATAACTGTCTACTAATACATGTTTCAGTATCAACTTTGAATCTCTTTTCCCCTCCTCCACTGATTGAGTACCATGTTGCTTGCTTTCCAGATCTTTGTCATCTAGAGATGCAACTTGGAATCACAGTGCTTGTATTTATTTTTCTTCTCCTTGAGCTCTTACTCAATTTCTGATTGCTGACAATGCTTGACTGGAGGTCTCTGACGTAACAAGACATTTTCCAACAGACAAAATCACCTTGGAAATTACAGGCAATTGAGCTGTCTTCAAAGATCCAGAAACAATACATCACCTGAAATGAAGCAGATGACCATCCTGCATAGCAGTTCTAACAGAGCTATTTCATCTCAACAACATACTGAGAATAGCTTAGTTATTTGCATCCCATCAATTTAAATTAAATTTAAAGTGCTAAGTGAGCACATCTCTTGGACACAACATCCATTTATCAGTCTGTGCCATTTTAAGGACAGCAAGCCCTGCTATTCCATCAGTTAATAGTCTTGCACTATCCAATGTTCATTGGTGCCACTAGCTAATCTTATTCTCCATTTCTCCCTTGCTTATATGAAACTGCTATGTGCAGCAGGGCAAGTCAAGCAATTTTGATACAGCATAAATGGAATAATACTGCTAGATTAAATATGACTTATTAGGGCAATCACAGTGGTATGAAACCTGATGCATTTCAAATTAAGAAAATACTACAAAAAATAGTTTCTACAGTAATGAAGTTGACCCAGTTGAAGTAGCACCGAGGCCAATGAAAACACGCTTGACAGAGGGCAAGTCAGGGCAGCTCTTCAGCCACGCAAAAGCAACATTTGTAGCTTTTCACGAGATTTGCTGATGTGCAAGCTCCCATCTATCAGAATGCTCAGTCACCTGTGCTTGGATAGGTCAGGCCTGAGCAGGGTCTGATAAGCTGAGTCAAAGCACTTTTACTGGTGAAAGTCTCTGTGCTTGTCCCTGCAAATGACACTTCAGTTGGTGACCTGGTCCTTAAATGGTTAAAAGTGAAGAAAGATAAAATTTATAAGGTCATGGCTTCAGCTTGTAGGCAAAAAGCACTGGTTCATGAGGCTAAGACCTCCAGAAACTCCTGTGGTTAATGGATACCCTATTCTCTATCACCAAACCCTGTGTGCCACATGGAAAGCAGAGAGGAAAACATCTCTCTTCTCTCACTTTCTTAGCAGTCATATCTGTTGCCACAACAGATGCCAGCTGATGTGAGTCTAATGTTTAGTGCAAGCAAACCACAAGTATCTTACTCATCCTTCTCTCCCCAGGAAACAGAGAGTCCCATGCCAGCCTAGCCTCAGTGTTTACCACAAACAAATGTCCCTACAAAATGCTAATATAATCTACTTGTTCTGCCTTTCCATAGTTGAATTTTCCTTGCAATTAGGCAGAGAAGATCTCTGATACCCTGATAGAAGACCAGTACTGGTCTTTAACTCCTTGTCTTCCCTCTTCTTTCTTTCAAAAACCTACCCATCCATTCCCCTTCCCTTCAAGTCTTGATGTTTCCTCTCACTTCTATTACTCTAATCACCTCCTAAGTAGGAGGATAGAGGATAGACCAACAAAGATTGAGGGAAAAAATCCAACAAACCCAAACAAAACCCAATCCCTAGAGTTTTTTCTGGTTTTATTACTTTTACCTAAAATACTCCATCAGTCCTTCCACGTTGTGATCCAGGCAGGGAGAATACAGGAATCACATACAACTTCAAACTGTTAAGGAGCAAACCAGATTTTTTTTTTTCTTTTTAAAGCAAGTAACTCAAACTAATCTACTATTAAACAATTAGATAATTTGCACTTTCAACTATTAAACAAGCTATTTCACTGAGTCTGATGAGTTTGGGGTTTCGGTTTCTTTGTTCAGGAGTTATGGGGCAGCTCAATATTTCATCCCTAGAAGTGATTGACACAGCTGTTGTCATCCCTCACCCACTAAAGATTTTGATAAGCAGAGTTCCCAGAAGACCTAAAGAGATTAATTCAAGAACTGATAAACCTACTTGACAGGGAGGGGCACCAGGAATTTAATCCACCTGATTTGACAAAGTTTAAACAAAAGTATTTTTAGGGTTTGAATAACATAGCTCTGCTATTTGCAGGCTCCTCACCAAGACAAAGAAAATCCTATGTGCCAGCAGAAGTAGGGCAGTGCAACCAGATAACTTACAAAGAAAATCTGGTGTTCAGAATAAAGGCCACACAGAAGCACAGACAAGCCTGTCAAGATGAACTGCTCATGAGGACTGTTAACCATGAATACAATTGACCAAGAATTGCACTGGCTCCTATTGACTAAACTGCCCTCTTCAAATTTTATTATCTTTTTCCAGAGATGCTCTTGATGTCACCCAGATCACTGCAGTCTTCTCTGACCTTGACATCTCCAGGTACTGGCAGGCAATTTCTTTAACTCAGCTGCAGTGATGCTAATCTTCATTAGGGGTTGATCACCAGCTGAATATCTGCTCGTGCCCTTGGGCTGAGTGCAGGGAAATAACAGACAGAAGTTAAGAGGATCTGGACTGATGGAAACAAATGAAAGTCTAAATATAAAACTTGTTACTATGATCCACACAAGCTACATTTTCCCCCCTGCCTGCTTCTAGGTTCTGCATTACAGAGCTTGTTGTTTGTGTGTTAGTTAGAGAAGCAGGACTTCAAGGGTTGGATGTGGGCACGTTCTGCATATGGCAGTGTCCTTGCACATTCACTGCCTTGTGAGAACTAAGGAACTATAAACAGGAGTGAGCTACAGCCCTGTCTGCTCTATTTACAGTATAATCACTTAAAAAAGTAAATCTTACTGTAGTTTGAACTACTGCTGAGGGGATTTGGTTTTGTTTTTATGTTTTGTGTCTGCCACATGGAAGGTCAGCAGAGAAACACCCTTTCCAGCTGCTGTGTCTCCAGTGAACCTTTCTCCTGCACCATCATGTTATCTAGCTCCATCAGTCAACACCTCACAGCAACACCACCTGAGCCAGCTTTTTGGACAGAAGCTTTACCTGGGACATAAATACTGTATTTTCCCATATGCGGCTCCTATTCCATATTCTTTCAAGAAGCTTCAGCTCTCCCAATATTAGAGCAAATCACCTTGTAAAAGGTAAAATGAAGCTAATAAGGACCATTGGGGAAACCAGTCTGATCAGCAATTTGCCAAATCAGGCAAGCCACCTGAGATTTGTTTAGGGATCAGGTGGGTATCACAGCATACAAGCTGATCACACATGTACAAGTACAGTGCCTTGTAAGGATAGCCACACCTGCCTACTGCAGCGAAATTTCAGTATCCTTTGTTGTCTGGAAAGCATGGGATAAGAATCCCACACTAATTCCTTTGTGTACAGTAATGTCAGAACCTGCAAAGCCTGCACTTCCTCCATGTAACACAGTAGTGCTGAATGTCTGTGTCTCTTGACCTTCAGACACAGGGAGCTCCCTATATCCACTTCCATTGGCTACCTACCTACCTTCTGCCTGTCCAGACTTGTAGTGGATTTATTTTAACAGGCCAGATGGATTCCATGGTGTTCTGATGAGTCAAAAGGAGAAGAGATCTAATTTAGCATCATCTGAGATGCTGGCAGAGCCACGTTTTTTACTGCCATGGCCACAAAACAATATAAACATGAAAAAAAATGCCTACACTTTTACAATGACAGTCTGAACTCCTCCTCATATAGCTCAGAATTTTGTGCAGCCTCATGTTGCCTCAGCTCTTAGTTTTGCAAGTGACGTGCAGGGCTGTCAATATTTCTCCTCCAGAGTATTCATTACACACGTGATGAACCCATCACATATTTGGGATCCTGTTCAAGACATCAAATCTCTGAGCTTGCCTCAGTCTCATCATTTCTCAAACGTTTTTCTCATAATATTTTAAAGAATATATTTAACTCTGATTTCCCTTTGGGGGTGGACGTGGGGAGGCGAGGACATGACACATGACTGTATGTACATGATTTCAAATTGGTTATAGAAATCGTATTTTTCAATGAGTCTTTGTAATATCCTGCATTTTTCAATGCAGCCCACTTCATGATGATTATGAAGAACTCCCAGACACAATAATAAGTCTCAGAAGTGCTTTGCATTTGTAATGAATCCTAAGGGAGGAAACATGATTCATTCTGTAAAACACTGAGCAAATGGCAATAGCCACATCCTCGATCCCAAAGGACAAAGTGTAGTTACAAGCACCCAGCTCATAAGTAATGTTCTTTATAGAACTATTTTTAGAGTTAGTTTTCCTCACTCCACGGAGCAAAACAGTGTTCTTAAAGATTAAATTTTAAAATAATTTTCTTTTAGAGGTCCTGGTTGCCTTTTGATGGATAGACACTCATCTATATTGGAACAAAAACACCTTAGTCAGAGCACTGTCTTTTATTTCTTTTTATTTCTTTGAGTAGCTCCTGCTGGACACAGGAAGAGTTTTTCCCATTGCAGCAGCTCTGCCTGCACAGAGGGGAGGATCTGGAGAGAGCATGTGTATTTTGCTGTGCATTCAGTCTTATTTTAAGACAGCCAAGTAAACAAGCAAATGCCAGTTCTCTTTAAGCTATGACCATTACCGGTCTCTGCTATGAACAACTTCCCACTAATGTGAACAAAGATCCTTCCCTCGTTCCCAGCCAAGATGACAGGACTTGCACCTTCACTTGCTATATATAGACTTAAATTAGAAGTATTAACAGCCTATACAAACACTGACCAAAGGAACAACTAAAATTCGAGGCCCCTGATGACCTTTGATGACAGAAGGGGTGGTATTGATGACAAATACGACTGGTTTATGTTTCCATTTGTTGAGGTCATTCATCTTCCTCTTCTCCCAAAAGAGGGAGATATTTCTTTTTTCTAAAGGAACAGCTGGTTATCCTCCACTGTAATATTTTTTTCCCAAGAACTTACTTTATGAACTCTGTCCATATTTTCCTGTACTTTATGGGTTATTTTTTCCTGTATTTCATGGGTTATGTCAAGTGTGCTCACAGGAAAGACAGCATTAAAACCACCTATTCTTCCAATTAATTTTTCTTTCTGTTTTTCATTTTTTTCCCTGAAGACCTGCCACATGTATAAAACAGGCAGATTAGCAGCAGGTAGGAAATGCTTGCATTTAGTTTTTATTTGCTATCAGACTGCATCTGCTCCCTTTTTCAGAGTTAAACAAAGTGCCCAGGAATAATAAGAAAACCACCACCACCAAAAAACCCCTCTCTTATTTTCTCTGCCCATTAGAGGGTGTTATATTCATCTCCCCCCACCTAGGCCAGCCATGACCACTGCAGTTCAGCTCCCTGCAGACTTTGCTGACCACACAGCACTCTCTAAGGACTCACATCTCACCACTGTGACACAAGCAAAGCAAACAAACAAATAAATCCAGCTGTTTCCATCCTGCATATTCTCATACTCTAAAAATATCACTGCAAGGCCTTGAAGTTTAAAGCATGCTAACTGTTCTCTGCTAGCCTTGATCACATGAGTGATACCTACAATACAATTACATTATCATTTTAAGGAGGTTTTCCAAAACACAAAGTTAAAATACCCCTTTTATTTCAAAATCACTATAAAGAATGTAGCATTTTCCGAAATTCATTGTGTTTAAAACTAAAGATTCATTCTAGATGTATGTTAAGGTTTATGATTCATCCCATTATAGCTAGTACAGAGCCTCTTAAAGAAAGAAGACAATGTTCAGAACTAAAACCTCCTTCCTCTATCCCTCCTGCTTTTGTAAGAGCCAGCATTTATACTTAGCTGAAGGGCAAGAGCATCATTGCTCCTGCAGTTAAGCACTCCCTGGGCCCATTTATCTCCAGCTAATAATCCAATTTGCCTGGATGTACTTGACTCCAGTAGGAGTGCAATTCACAGAGCAACTGCAGAAGGTAGTTCTTAAGGGACTCATCATATTACATGGAGACAGGCATTTTAAACAGAGAACATATTCTGCCAGAGTGAGGTACACTCATGCAGCCTGCTTCAGTGGCATGGCAGTACTATGCTCCCACTTAAAAAGCAAGCAGCACAAAAACTGTTTAATCATTCATGGATTCATTTTACAGAATGCAGAAGCTGTAAACAGTAATTTTGCTTTTGACTCTCATGCTTCACCAAGTATAAAGAAAGAAAGTGAAAAAGACAGAAGTAATAAAGAAAAAAATAAGAAAAATAGCCAATTGCTGTAGAAGCATCACTCTGTTTTTTCTATTTACTTTGATTCCATGGGTTACAGGTCTCTCACATCCAGAAAACACAGAAATATACCGCAACAATCACTTTCACATAATACTTCTCTTCATATTTTTTCTTCAAAGATTATGGAAAAGCTTGACTTATTAATGCATAGCCCTCCCCACCACCAAAACAAAAAAAAAAAGTAATCTCTGTTCTAGCCATTGTATTTGGCACCTCATAATCCAGCTCATATTATGCCATTGCTTCTGGGGGAAGGATTTACATAATTAAACATGTCACAGCACAAAAAGAAGACTTGTGCTTTTAAGGAAGACCTCAAGAGCCAAGTAAATTTCTTACAAAACACACCATGATTTTAGTGGTTCTCTTTTTGAGAGGCGAGCAGAAACGTTTTTTAATTGCAGTAAGAAGCCCTAAAGAGAAGATCTCCTAGAAAAAAGGTAGAGAATGAAACAGAATGCATAGGAGCCTGAAAGAAAATCCCCAGTACTCAGAAGCTGCAGTTCTGTTCCCTAAAAGTCACTGGATTGACCTTCAGGGTGGCAGCCAGCGCTCGTGAGCAGCTCCTGCCCGAGGACAGACCCTTCACACAGCCGCCCACAGGACACACCTGCAGCTGTGGCCACAACAGCTTCATGAAAACAAGAACAAAGCACAACAAACAGCCAAGGAGGTTTAGCCACTGCTTTGCCACAGCCCCTGCTCCCTCAGAGCAAATCCCCCACAGAGTTTACTTCAGCTCGCACACCTGAGGCTGGGTGTTGTTTATGTCACCTTCTCTCTCCTCAGGCAAGGCCTGAGCCTTTCACTGCAGGTTGGAAAAGACCCTGATATTGAGAACTTTAATTGAGCCTGACCATTATCCTTATTCTGAAATACACTTCTGAGGGAGGGGAATCTAAGAAATACTGCTTTGATTTAACACCACTGGCTGAGCTGTTGTGGCAGACCCAGGGAAAAGGTCTTTTTAAGAATGCCAGGAGATGATCTTTCCTGGCACATGCACAGAGTCCCTTGATATCCCACTTGCACCTTCCAAACTGCTACCTGAATTATTGATTTTTCTTCCTTGAATCAAAAGGTCTTTCTGTTCTCTTGGAAAATTAATGTTGCCATGGTATCCCAGCACTTTAAAGCCAGACCTGAATTTATGTGACTTTTTTCTGAAGATGAGGAAGGGGTTTTGCCCTCTTTTACCAAGGGCCGCACCCACAAAGACCATGTCCAGTGCTCAGCAGCCCTGGGAGTGCTAGGGCATATCCATATCCACTCCTCCAGCACATTTGAGAACCTGGTCAAAACAACACTTGGGCTGAGTGCTGGAAGGAGCTGGAAGCTTCAAGAGTTACCCTTACATTTACATTATGTGTGGGAGCTAATACAAAAAACTTAGAATTAAACATTGACTCATAATGACACTAATGCAAAACCTGCTCCTAAAAACAAACCCTGTTCATTTTTGTTGGCCTTTCCATGTCTTGACAAGAAATGAGAGAAACAGAGCATTTAGTTGATTCTTATGCAAACAAAAAAGCTTTCATCTGCCTCATATCTTTGCTGACAAGATGACAATGCATGTCCTTTCTTAAAATTCAGTTTGGAAGTACCCAGCAGGGATACCTGAAGATTTTTGCTTTTCATACATTTTTCGTATACTTGTAATAGACCATTAATACATAGTTATGTAATTTCTGCTACTTTTCCTGTCCTTTCTCTTACATTTTATAACAATAAGCTAACCCTTTCTAACACATTCCTGAAATTCTGTTTAGTCTTATTTTCAAGAAGAGGAATTCTAACAAGGACACTGTTTTGCACTAGTACTTAGATGACATAGCAAGAAAAAGGGCAAAGAAGCCCCTGGAACAACTCCAAGGGGCAGACCAAAGGTCTCTTATTGGATGTACCTGCCAGATACACTAATTAATTAACCTTATAAAATTTGTAGTGAATCAATCATACATGTGTGCAGAGCCTTATTTGTGCACCTGAATGCTTTCATTAAAGATCTGCTTTTCATTTTAGCACTCTTAATACTGTTTGGAAAGTTTCTGTCTTTGATTACAGGCAACAGCAGATTATAGGCAACACGTGCTGCTACCAGCCCCCGAAAGCCACATGCCTGGGTCTGCCTCCTCCCTCCCTCCCTCTAGCACTGCCTCTCCCCTGGCCAGCAAGCTGGGCCCTGCAGATCTCAGGAAAGCAGAACTCTCTCCTGAGTTTCTGGACATCACTTCTTCTGAACCTAGACATAAACACTGAAGCTGCCACATGGTCTGCAGGGCACTGACTCACTGGAGAAGATTTACTTCTGCCCAGTAAGAGAATAACATTTCTACCAAAGTGAGCCCTTAACAGAAATTTCATCAGGGAGAAAGGTCACCTCTCTAATCTTCCCTATAAATCCAATAGTACCACAGACAAATCTATTTCTACATCTGAGGAATGGCATTATAACTTCACTTGAATGTCACAGCAACACGCACTGTGTGGTAGTACAAACAATGCACATGAAAGTAGAAGAATTTCCTTTCATTCAAGGTGGTGATTTCCCCTCTATGGTAACAGTTAATAGTTTTTTTTTCTCCCCCTCTGCCATTTTATCTCATGGTTTTGTACTGCTCAGCCTTAGATGTAGAACTGTAGTGGGTTTATTTTGGAGATTCACGTGGGCAGAACAACCTCAGCAAAGTTAAAATAGATGCATCGATTTGTTAGGGTGGGGAGTAGTGGCTGCCTCTGAATGTTTTCCTACCAGTGGCTTGTGCTGTCTTCTTGCTGACCCTTTCTGCAGGATGGCAAGCCCCACAGAAGAGGAAAATAATTTGTTTCCAGTCAAGAGCATACTGTGCACAAAACTCATGCTGACAAAATTCTCCATTAATTTGTGTGTTTGGTTTCAGCCGTAAATTTATGGTGTTGCAGATTGTTTCCTTTGGTAGCTCAGCATGCATTAAAATGATTACTTTTATGTTTCTTTTAAAGTTCACAGAACACAAAATAGCTGTAGGAAGGTCAGTGTAACAGGCTTATCTGCGGCCTTGGTAGCCCCTCACTCCCTTGCTCAGGACCTACCATGGCAATCCCAGAACAGGCTTAGAATAAATGGCTGAATTTCTTTCCTCTAAAGATGCTCACTTCCCTTCTCAGCATATTTATTTCTAGCTAGGAGACATTACCATCTCACTGATGCTATTAATGTCTGAGCTGTTCATGCCATCACTATTGTTAGTATTTCCAATTAGAGGAATGGAGGCAGCGAATCCCAACAATGCAACAGAGCCAAATGCAATCAATTACAGGCATAGAAATGAAACTCTTATTTCCTGAGTTCCTTGGGGGCTCTGTTTTGGCCTAAGAAGTCAGTAAAACAAGAACAGCTTGGTCTGAGTGCATTGTGGCCTGTGGACAGCCCACACACACAGCTCCCAGGTGAAAGGGACAGGGCTGCTGCAGCCCATTGCTGCCAGGAGCACCTTCCTTCTCCTCTCACCCCTGCTGAGTGTGGCAGATGCTGTTTAGCACAGCCATCCTAGAAAGTGGTGCTCCTGGCTAATTTACTGAGAGCAAAGCCTCTTCATGCCACTCACCCTCATTAGTTTTTATCTTAAACACTTTTTATGTGTTTTGTTAAGTGTTTTATTATGTGTTATTTTTTTAAACACTTGTTATGTTATGACAGTCCTCAAACTCCAGCTTAATTGAACTGGCTGAACTTAATACTGACTTTCTCTTCACTGAATTTTCTTTCTGGTCTTCTTATACATGGAGATAAACATGGATCCCATATTCATGTATGCAGTTCTTCCTCCCTCACACAGCTGTTGAGCATCCTTTCAGAAGGCCACTAGATGCCAACTTAATGTTAAAAAGAAGTTATTTAGCAATTGTCCATAGTAAGGTCGCAGTCTCAAAACCTCTAAAAGGCAGATAAATGTCATTTACTTGTCTACAAGTATGGCAAACTGAAGCTCAAAGGTGAAAATGTGTTAGGTGTTTCTGGTCCAACCTGCTCTAATGAGGCTTTCTCTGGTACAGCTGTTGAAGGAAGATGATATCATGATGTTTAAAGCACTTTATCACAAAAATATTCTATTCTATTCTATTCTATTCTATTCTATTCTATTCTATTCTATTCTATTCTATTCTATTCTATTCTATTCTATTCTATTCTATTCTATTCTATTCTATTCTATTCTATTCTATTCTATTCTATTCTATTCCTGGGATTGCTCATCAAGTTACAACCAGGCTTCAAAATAGGATTATAGGCATTGTATGGGGAGTCTTGTCTTAGCTCATCCTTGCTGTCAAACTGAGTCCAAAGCCTTCAGTGAGATGCTGTTCATCATCTGCAGAGGAAACCCTCCCCTAAGGATTAGAGAGCTAGGAGAAGAAACACATAAACCCCTCCTCCCAAACACACACACTACCCCTCAGTGTTCAAAGCTCCTGTGTATCTTTATTCTAATGTATATCAAGGCTTTTAGCTGGTAACAATGCAGAAGGTTCTCACATAAATTAACTAGCCTTCTGGGAGACTTGCAGAAGTGCTTTTGATGCAGTAGAAGCAAATTTGCAATGGCTTATTGCAAATACAAGAGAAGTGGTGATGCTTTCTGCTAACTTGGTTACAGATAACATGGTACTGTATTAATTTACTTCTTAGCTTAGGATGTTTGTAAACTTAGTAGTAAGGATATTTTAATAGAATAATATTAGTAGGCCAGAACATATTATCATTTAATTAACATTAACATTAATATTTCTATATGTATCATATAAAGGTATAAAAGGATAAAGTTAACTCTCAGAATAAAAGTATAGTTTGCAGCATTGATTGCCAGACATTAACAGCTAGATTAATTTGATGGATTAAGGTAATGAAAGAATATGTTATGATCTTGGGAATGGGTTGCCAAAAATAAGATCCTAGGGAATCAGTATTTTTGGTTATAGTTCCCACATCAACCAGATCCTTTGTCTGGAGCTACATGGTATAGAATTTCTTTCCTGGAGCACTTAGCTGTTTTTCCCTAATACAGTTGGTTAAATTTCTTTTTTTCACTCTGTTGTTGTTGTTGTTGTTGTTGTTTTGTTTGGGTTTTTTTAATATGCAAGCACACAATGTTTTCTATAACTTCAATGAGGCTATTAGCATCAGAAATAGAGAAAGCAATATACCCTAGGAATTTAATTGTCATGTAGCTCTTAAAAATGGTGTTTTCAGCGAGGAGATATGAATGGAAAATGGAATGAAAATTCTGCAGCCAGAGAGGGGAGGCTGAGGTCACCAAATTTGGGATGGGCTCTGCAGGCTGTGTCCCTTGTGAGGGTGGTGTGGGGCAGAGGGTCAGGCTGGGACTGCTCAGACCTCTTACCTACCTGCAAGGCAGTTCTTCCAGCTCCTCCCATCCAGCCATTTTGCCTGCTGTGGCTATGACTTTGTAGTTTCTATTAGAGGAAGGTTGATGCTGCTCTCATTCACCAAGGTGGAATTTATGGTGGCAGGCATTTGTCTTGCCATCAGCCCAGATTTCTTTAATCAGCTTAGTAAGAAAACCTGCTATGCTCTTCATGCAACAGCTGCTGTCATGCCTAGGGGAAAGTTGTGTACTATGGACTGAGCTACTGCCCCACTGCAGCTGGAAGGTGAGCTCCCCTACCTGACATGCACCGTCTGCAGTCGCCATCTGCTCCTCCAATTCACCTAAGAAACAGAAGAATAGCCCTGAGCAGGTAGTAAACACAAACCCCATGTTGGACAGCAGGACAGTGGAGGAGCCAAGGTGCCCTGGCAGCTGTAAGAGGAGGGGTAAGTGGGGACAGGACCTTTTCAGTGGCAGCCACTGCAGAGCCACTCAGCCCCAACGATGTAACGTGACCTTCACATCACTTTCTCTGCAGGGCTTGGCTGAAGTGGGGAGATGTTATTCTCTTCTCCTGACAAGGAAGATAGAGCTTCCCACGAGCTGAAGGAACCATCCTTCAGTTTACTCAGAGGTAGAAATTTTTGAAGCCACATGAATCTGTGTGTAGCAGACCCTAGGGCTACTTAGTAAACTCCATGTGTCACTGTGCTCAAAGCCAGACAGAAATCACCCCATCTGTGTATGTAGGCACTCAGAGAGCTGTCAGAAGAGATTAATCTTCGTTTGTTACCTGCCTAGATATTATGTTTTCAGGCCTTCTTGGAAGACTTGTCATGAATTAAAAAGAAAAAAAAAAGCCCACAGAGTTCAATTATCATATTTCCCTTCCCTCCTGCTTGTGGGGAAGAAGTGAATGTGCTTTGTGAATGAAGCCAGCAGAGAGAGTCAATAGCAAGGAAACCCTGCAGAGACAATAGTGTGCACCCCTCAAGTGTGTGTGGGGCACAGCCCTGAGGCAGCCGTGCTGCCTGGCAAGTCAAGACCACTCTGGTAACCCTTGGTGGCCAGGTGACTGTGTCAGCCACTTCTGCTGTTTGACTCCAGCAAACTGTCTCCAAATGAACCACCAGCCACATTTACAGCCCTTCATAGGTGAGCAGAACTGATTATTTGAATTTGAACTGTGGGTGGTTTTCAGGTCAGAAGCATTCTGGTACTTTTGTTCTATTTCTTGCTTTCCTTTTAAAACACAATTTGTTTGTGCTTTGCTGGGTAGAGCATCAACTATCCCAAGATGAAGCCTGTTCTTGCCTCTGTCTGACAGATGGTTCATTCACACTGGAGAATTCCCTAAGTTTGGAAACTCACCTGCTGCTGGGTGTACTGAGTCTGGCTGGGTGCTGTGCTTTGGACTGGGGACTAAAGAAGTTGATAACTCACCAACAGTGGCTACTGCTAAACTGTCTGCACAGTGCCAAGGTCTTTCCTCTTATTCTGTCCTCGCAGCTGGGAGTAGGCAAGAAGCTGGGAGAGGCACAGCTGGGACAGCTGACCCCACCTGGCCAAAGGATATCCCATATATATCATGTCATGGTCAGCAGCAAAAGCTCAGGGAAGAGGAGGAAGGGAATAACCTTGGTGACAAGTGACCATCATGCATACTGAGGCCATGATTTCCAGGAAATGGTTTTGCTTTCCCTATAAAACTAATTTTAGCTTGATCCACAAGTTTGTGGGTTGCAGATGACCCAGCACAGTAGGTCAAGAAAAATCTGAGCTAAATTGGCTGGGACTACATGAATCAGACTCAGTGGCTAATAAATCTTCTCTTCAGGAAAATGCTTTGGGTGTGCTTTTAGACAAACACTAAATTGTACATGTAACAGACTGTAAACACTGTAGCAGGGAGTCAGTCAGAGAGGGCTCTGGGTTAGAGATAAGAGAGATTGACCACTGAAAATATTTAACTCCTCTGCACTGCACCATGTGGTCATTGGTTTTGGCTTTTACCTCCTTTAAATAACGAGTCTTTGAGGTGTCTTTAATTTGTCTTTATTCTTCAGTCAAACAATATCATCATTGAATTGAAGAACGAGGTTACTGGTTGAAATACAAGTGCAATGTGAGACAAATATGGAAGATAACACTTTGCAAATAAATTAATACAGAATAATTGTCTTTGCATAGTTCAGAAGTGAAAAGTAGGAGGCAGCAGTGCGCACGTGCTGTGAACTGACACACACCACCACAAAAAACCCAAGTTCCTAGGCAAACTCTTGCAGCTGCAAAGAAAACAAACCAAACCAAAAATACCCCAAATTTCAGAGAGCACTAACTATTAAAAACCAGGCAGAAGGGGAACTAATAAGCTTTTTTTTCTTTTTCTTTTTTTTTTTCCTTAACAGACCATGCTGCAAAAAGAGTGTTTTCTCCACAGACAGAGATGCTTTTAGATAATCTGCCTTGGCATCCCATAGCCTGTCATACCCGACTGTGATGCTCCTTTGTTGCTGCCCATCTGAAGGCCTATTACATTCTGTCCCTGCCGAAGCTGCTCTTCTGAAAATCCTCGTCGGTTCTGCTGTGCTTTCCTGTCCAGATACACACAAAAAAAGCAACACACATACATACCATCATTCTGTGTATGATCATGAAATCATACAGCGATCATGATCATGAAAATCAATCTGAAATTGGCTCATATCCCTTGTAATGCAGTATCTCATTTGCACCATGCCATGTTCTGGACAATATTGGCTGGGCTAATTGCTTTCCTGCAGATAGAAATAGTGCTCTAGTCAAACCTACAACACTTCAGACTTTCACTGTCCCCATTATTCCAGAACCCCAAGGGTCTTCCCCAGAAGCTGTGACAGGTAAACTATTTATGCAATGCTGTAAATAAAACACAAAATAGAGTTAATTTGTGTTGAGCTTTATAGTTCTTAACAGCTGTAGTCCATGGGATCTGGTCAATGAGACACTTACCTGTGCTGTACTACAAGTTGATACCCATCTAGAGCAACAGTACAAATTGTTATAATTTAACTCAGTGGAGTAAATAAAAGCTGAGTGTACCCAGAGCAACAATGGGTCAGAGAAGGGACTTGCTCATTTTTGTGGAGGGGACATTGGTTGTCTGCAGGACAGAACATTTGTTTGTTGCCATTTCCAGATCTCTCACCTCCTAAGCAATAGACTTTGCCCTTTGCACCTGTGTCTTAACTGTATGACAGCCATTTATCTTCTGTCAAAACATACTGACCACTTTTGTTCAGCATCCCTAGTTTCAAAAGCCCTTTGGATCAATGAACCTTTGTTGGAGCATAAAAGAAGCCTTTTTCTCCCTGAAAATAGCACTGAAGGCCAAAGTGGCAGCTAAGAAGGACAAAAATTTGCACTCTGCTGCCTTGCAAGAAACTGTTCATCTTGGATTCATCTTTCGTTTATACTAGGTGGAGCAAACACCTCGTGATTTATGATGGAGAAGGATCAGTCTGTTGCTCTCAAATGAGCCATGTGAATCGGCAGAGTCCCAGACTGAGGGAGGTTTTCCATCTACCAGACTTTACTCCTACGCAGGTAGAATCTGTTTCCCTGCTGTGTGTCCTGGGATTAGGTTACAGGTTACACCAATACAGCATCAAGTTACAGTTCCCCTTTTCTTCCCCACCCCTCCACTAAACGAGAATGCTGGACTAGGTACCTGCTGTGATTGAAAACCATCAACATGATCCTCTCTGTGAGGGTCAGACCCAGCACTGTGCTGCAAACCCTGGCTCAAGTCCAAGAAAGCACTTAAACTCTGCTGTGCTCAGGGTGTTCAGGACATTGATGGAGACAAATCAACATCCACATGAAAGCCCAGCAAAGCAGAAGGGGGAGAAAGAGCCACAGGACACCAGGACTGACCAGTCATTTTTCAGAATGAGTCTCCAAGTGGTGAAATATAGATTAGTAAGAGGGCTTATAGAGGCCCATCACAGGCTCTCAGATCCTACAGCTCTTGCCAGAAAGCTCACTGTTTTGGGGGAGTCACAAAGAACCATGGTGCCTCAGAAAGCAGGACCCTCTCAGTGTTGCTAATTTATTTTCCAGAATATTTACACAGGCACCAAACTACTGCCAGGATCTCCACGAGAGGATGTTTTTAGAACTACTTCTATTACCTGATTGAATTTCAGTCCACTGTGTCTGCCTCCATTATAATTAAAAAAACAGGAAAGCATTCTGATATTCTTTTCTCTTTCCTCTTAGAATTTTTAGCTATGTTGATAGGTATTTCCACAGAAAGTCAAAAAGTAATTAAACAGGAAAAAACCCGAGAACTGCAAAGAAGAAATAAAAGGAGAGACTAAAGGGTAGCCTGGATATGCTAATAAAAGTTGATAACATATACAGCTGGGATCATACAGGGTGATTTTTACCATCATAAGCCCCCCATTTAGTATATGATGGTCTTCCAGAGAACATGTACAAGACTTGTTTTTAGGTGAGTGGAAATGGCCTTAACTGAGAGAAAGAGAAGAGGTGAAGGCAAGTCTGCTCACCCTCCATGTCTCACACTATGTAAAGCTCTGTTTGGCTGGCCTGGCATAAGTCTTACCTAAAACTGAGCCCACCAGAACTGTCAAATTTTTGTGCCAACTTCACACTAATGCTTGTTTTTGCCAAGCTACATGATAACAAACAGCTATGGATCCATGAACTTTGCTAGGGCATGCAAGGAAGGGGGTATCAGTCTGATGGCATTGGGTATGTGAGCCCCTGGCAATGGAAAGTTAAATGGCTTAGCTCAAGTGTGGCATTATCCTAATCAGTGTAGATCCTTGCATGGATACTCTTAGGCCATTGGATGTTGGTCTCTCAATTTAACGTAAGGCGATTAAGAATCAGCCTGAAAACCCTGAATTATGAGTCACACTGGGTGGCAGTGAGGGGGCTTGTTCTGCCCAGAGGGGCAGGGAAACTACTCAGAAAACAGCTCCTGGCTGGCAACATGCTGTAACACCAGCTCTCCTTAAGGCAGTGGCTATAACATTGCAATAGATATGAGCTGGCTCTCCAAGCAGTATGGGCTGGACAGACAGCTAGAGGAAAAGGGAGGTGATCACATCTTCATCCATGCCAACAAAAACTGTTCCCACCCACAATTAAGAGTCCAGATGGAAATTAATTTTTCCATGTGGGACTTTGTTTTAGTTCCATAAAACAAATAAGATTTCATTTCTGGTTTATATTAAAGAATTTAACGGGATTTGGAATCAATTTTAAACCTAATTATATTCCATAAATATAAATCTATTTGTGCAGTGTATTAAGTTAATGTAACCTGATTTCATATAAACAATACATAGGAGTTTGCATTAATTCATCTAAAATTCAAGTCTCAGATTCAGTTTAACCAGCTCAGGGTTTAAGACAAAGTGAAGTTTGCTTCAGTTTTGCTGAGCCTCACCAGGACATCAGAAAATTCAAACAAAAAAAAGACAAGCAGTCAGCACTCTTTTTGCTAACCTGCCTTTGACATTTCTGTGTAAGAAATACTCTTGGATGGCAGAAACTCATGTCAATAATATACCTGTGGGGCAGGAGAGTAACTGTGGGAGGATTTCCTTTTCTTCCTGTCCCTGCTTTACAGCCTCCCTAGCCAAAACAAATGGAATTTCAGAACAAATAAACAGCTTTGCCAAGATAGAGAATTCTTCACAGATAAGTGGAGCTCCCCAAGAAAAAATAAGCCTAGGAAATGAAATCATTTTTGGTTTGATGAAAAAAGGAAAGAGACTTCATGCCTTCTCTTTGCTCAGTAAAGGGGTCACTACTTGGGGGTTCACAGACATCCTTAACAGCCCTGACTTCATTAGTCTTTCTGTCTGCTGTCTGATGTGAGAAAGCAAATCCAAAGAAAAATATACACTTTTCCTGCTTCCCTTCTCTGGCCTCCAGAGAGAAAAATGTCCCTATTATGAGGAAACGGGGGAAATATTCTTCCCTTCCTTTCCCAATAAATTTCCTTAAAGCCTAAAGGGGGATGACATTACCAGCTTCCCAGGGAAGACAGCTCTGAGCAGCTGAGCTCTGGGCTTTACCTGTGGAACCAGGATGGATCTCCTTTGTAGCAGCCATCATCCTTGGTGACTGCCAAACTGCCCAAAGCCATTAAGGTCCTCTGCACTGCTGCCATGTCCTTCCCTAGAATGCCAGACAGCAAAATTAATATGGGAACTCCTTGCACAACAAATAGCTTGGCCCGTGGAAAAACAGTTTTATCCAATGTATTAACTAACTCCCCAAGGTCCCTGAAGATGTGCATTAATAGAATTATAAATGCTATTTTTACCATTGCTGAAATGAAAGTACTGACATGCAAGTGCTTATTAAAAGTCAACAAAGGGATAACGTTAAAGCAAAACTTAATTTTTCAGACATTTCTAGGTTTCCAGTCCTTTGATTATTTTAATGCCATCCCTCATACCATTTTAAGTCTATAGAATCCCTTTGACAAAATTTTCTCCTAAGGAGAGATTAATTTGATATACAAATAATGGTAATATGCTCAGTAAAATGTGGCTGAAGGGGAATAGTCTGTTAAATAACAGTGCTGTGTCTCAGTTTGTTCAGAGTAAGTTTGATCCCTGTGCTAACAGAGCTCACAGAAGTTCTGGGAGCACCTGTACAGGTAACTTCTATCAGTACTTTCCAAATTAACCATCAAAGCACCTCCCTAATCCTTCCTACTTTCTAAGATATTCTTCAGTTTCATACCTTTAATTTCTCCCATTTGGTCCACTATTCTTCCACATTCTTCCTATGCTGCCTTACTTCATTCCTCAGTCAGGGCTTGTCTCATCTTTAGCCAAATAAAAGTTACATAACTCATTACCTAATCCAGACATACTACCTTTTGGAATACTTTCTAGCAAAGATAAGTTGCAGCAGGTATTTCCAATTGTGTGAGGTGGTAAGTTATTGGAAATCTGCCTTTTGCTTCTCCCAATCCTTCCATAAGCATTTCTATAAGTTGCCCCCTCCCCCTTTCATTCCAGTTCTTCCTCTTTCCTAAAGTAATGTATCTAGTTAACAGATCTGATTCTGGTTCTTCACGTGTGCAAACAAGCAGTTCAGAAAAAAAGGAGCCCCTGGAGACACGATGGTAACAGCATTCAGAAGTACTTCCAGTGGACCAATATTGATGAACATCACTGCAGATGAGCTGGGTGGCAGAGGGAAGGGAGCAGTGCACATTCTGTGTTTATGTGGTGCATCACCCTGATGACAGGCAGATGCAGTCCAGGGCTCTGTAACACAGTGGCTGGGGTGAGGACAGCACACTGAAGCTGAAAACATCTATCAGTTCCCAACTGCGCCTGTCACACAGACTACTAAAGTTTATAAAAACCCTATCTGCAGGGGACCATTTGCTCAGAAAATAAACTGCCAGCCATCCAGAACTGCTGTGTTTTACTGTATTTAAGGCAAGCTGCATCAGACGGGCTCCTTGCTGGGGAGGGCGGCTGCAGAGCTGAGGTCCCCCACGCACCGGGAGGAGCCGGAGGCAGGAGCCCTCAGAGCCCCGGCAGCAGCAGATGTACCATATGCTGTAACAGATGCCACTTACAACGTCCTTGGGATGCCTCCCATATAACAGGAGTGCAGTGACTGCCTGGGATGAAAAGGGATGTGGAGAAGGATTTGAAAGTGAATCAGCTGAATAATGACAGCAAGCGAAGGAAGAAAGCAAAAGGAACAAAAGGCAGGCAGTGAAATATGATCATCAGCCTTGCAGAGCCATCTGGCAGCACCCCCACGCTCTGTGCTCAGCCCTGCTTTATTTGTCAGTGACGAGTGGGAGATGCTGCAGGGGGAAAACTGAGTGAGTGGGACCTGAATGACATGTGACAAAACAAAGCCACGGCTCTGCTCTGCACAGACTCCTTGCTGCATATGAGGAGTGCTGTGGGTGAGGGAAGACCTGACTCCAAGTGGTCTTGTGTCACTTGCCCTCTTCCAGGGAAGGGTACAAAGGGCTCGATGGTCAGCATAAACAAACCAAAACCACAGGGAAAAACTTTAATTTCCAGTGCAGTGACCTGACAGAAGGGATCATACACCTTTTCTGAAGCCAGGTTTGACTCTGGTATTGCAGCAAATTGTAGTCAATGCCTTCCTCCAGCTCCAGTACTTGTTTATTAGAAGTCATGTGGGCCGCCCACCTGGCCCACAGCTTCAGCCTCTCTGCAGGGACCCACACTGATGACATTCCTGCATCTCAGTGTCCTCTGCAGTGTGCTTTGAATAGCACAGCCTTGCAGAGGAACTTGGCACTGTTCTTAAAACAACAGGGAAGGGGTCTCTGCTCACTTCTTGTTCTTCTCTTTAGGAGAAACCTATCTGGAAGGACCTCTTCTCCAGGTCCATAAAGGGGAAGATTAAAACACAAAGATGAAGAACTGCTCTGCAGTTCCTGAAATGCTTTTTTTGTAAACGTTGAACAAATACTCAGTGGTGCTGCTGCCTCTTGCCTGCCTGGAAATGCATTAAGGAGGGATCTGTAAAAGGCAGCAAACATATCTGGCACATGGATCAGGGAATGCTGCTCAGCACAGTACATTTATGTAAGAAAGGGCCAAAAGAAAGGTGATACTTCCCCTGGATCAAGAAGCCACAGAGATGAAGAAAAATGCAACAGATGGACTGAGTGAGTTTGAAACAGCCAACAGCAGATCATATCCTAAAACATTTTCATTAATCATTGCTAAAAATTTCAAAGCAAAAGCTCATGGAAAACAATTAGTACCAGGGGAAAGCTGTTTCTCAATGACATGCTTTTCTTTCCCTATAAACACACACTGACATCTCTTTCTAAAGAGATTATGGTGTGAAGGGTAGCAGTGCTGCAATTTTGAAACAGTGAAAAGGAGACTGTCCTTTCTCCCTGGCTAATGCACCCCTGAAGCAGCACAGATGGCAGAGGTCAGAGTTACAGTGAGACACAAAGAGCTTGCAGTGTCTCAACTGCTGGAGAGACATACTGCTTCATCCCAGCACTGAAATGAGCAGCAGGAAGGATGAAAAGGGAGTGGGAAACTGAGGACTCCCAGATTAGCTTTGGGATGTCTTAAAATAACAGTGAAGAAAAGCCTTGTATGTCTTCCTCCTAGGTTGCAAGTTTGTTTTGACTTCCTGTCCTCTAGAAGTTACTATCTTTTTGCCTTATATCTTTTGAGAAAAGGTGATGAGTGAAAGGAAATTAGAAGACAGCCACTAGCATTAAGGGAAGTTTTCAAAGCAAGTCCTTTTCCTCATAAGGATCAATGTACCATATTTCCATATGCACATTATGAGTTGCAAAAGACTGCAAAGAACAGCGCCTGAAATGAGTGATTATCATCCCTTACAAGATAGATGGAGCTTCTCTCTCAACAGCCTGCTAGGCTGAGGGGTGGGAAGGTGCTACTTCAGGGAAGTGAAAATCACTTCATTTAAGAGATTTAAAGATAGATTGCATGAAACACTGAAGACTGAACTGGAAGAAACAACCCTGCCCTTGTGTCAAAGGTACAGATTTGTCAAGCAAATCTGGCCTCTGAGACATTAACAGATCCCAGTAACTCCAGCTGTCAGTATGTCCTTTCCCTCTAACCCACTCATGAAGAGCTCCCTAGTCTTTCATTCCTCCAGCTGTCCTTCAGAGGAGTGATCTCTTCCACATATCCTGACTGCCTGTAAAAACAGAAAACTCTTTTCTCTCAATGTGTGCTCCTACACAAACTATGCTTTCACAGTGGATTGTTTTCCTCTTTCCCCTGTTTGATTTTCATGGAAGATTTCTGACCCTTTCATGTGTGCCTTTCACTACTCTGCAGCTGTCTTTGCTCTGAGTGCTCAGCCAAAGCATTGCATCACCTTGTCCTGGAGATGCAGGATATGCAGTGTGTTTGGTTAGAGCACCAGCTCAGAAGTGGGCAAAACCAGCCCCATGAATGCACAAATGACTCAGCTCTTCAGCAACTACAACAAGCAGTTTCCATTTCAAGCATGGGATGGAGACAGACTTCACCTGTCTTACTGTAAAACCACAGGAGCACTCTGAATTTTTTTGCTGTTGCCATAGTGACCTCTCTTAAAAAACTGTCTCCTTAGAGAGGGAAGCTCAGCTAACACGGTACGAAGCAGTGAGTTCTGTTTCTCACTAGCCATAAATGAACCCTCATAAGCTTCACAGAGGCATATATGCTCCTGGGAATGCATTTCTTAGCTCCAATTTAAGCTTTGCTTATAATTTGAAAACTGCAATAACATTTTGCAGTCAGAAAATCAGGGTTTTCCGTGTTCTTATTAGGAGCTGTTTACTTTGAAATAATTAACAGAGAGAACAGTTGTTTTATTGGGTCTGTGGATTTCTATAAGGATGATGGGATTTTGGATAACACATGAGCTTGGAGAGGTTCCGTTATGCCCTCGGGGTAATATAAATCCCTCAGAGGAAATAATGCAGCACTGGAAGAACATGGTAATGAGGTAAGGCAAACAGAAACAAAAGATAATTACATTACAGAATATGCCTAGACAAAATGCACATCAAAGCAAAGTAAAATGAAGACTGTAAAATGACATTCAGTTTATTATTTTTACCTTCCCATAAATCCACTGTCTGGAAAATATCTGTTGTTCTTACTCCGTACATTTCTGCAGCTTTTAAGAACTGAGATATTTGTTCCATCTGCTTGAAAGCCATTTTTGATTCAGAGATCTTTGCAATAGGCTCATTTCCCTTTGGATGCAAACTGTTTATTAACTTGCATAACAGCTGAGAGATAAAGGCAGAAACAAAATTAGAAAGGAGGCACCAAACTAGAAGGCAATTTGTGCACATGAAATGATGCTGCATAATGCTTTTGACCTGGCCAGTTTCTGTCAGGGACATAATTTCTTCAGTTAAAAACAAAGAAGTGAATTGCTAATAATCAAAGTATATTAGAAAAGCATTAAAGTTTTCATTAACTGAGGCAATAGCCTAACCATCTAAATCCTAATCTGCTAGAAACAACAAAGCAATCACTGGTAGAGGTTATATAACAACTGACAGAGGAGAAGCCTCATGCCCAAGCCAAAAAATAAGCAATGTCAATTGAAATGTTGTTAAAGTCACTTTGGCAGAGATTCAATGATTAGTATAGTCTTACAGACACTGCAAACAGCAGCATCTGCCTGTTGTTCAATAAGCCAGTTGAATACAATGTTTTAGCTACAGAATTATTCCCAAGAAGACAATTATGACACAATTCTATCCTTCAAATTTGCTACATCTCTTCACCTTTTCTTGTCAATACTGATTATTTCTTTAAGATAAAAGTATACATCTTGTTTAAAAATTATCTCATTTAACTGCATGAGAAAAGATGCTGAAGGAATGAGTCATACTTATATATAAAACATGCGTGACTCATAAGAATCATAAATATTCTACCGATCCCGGTGCATTAGTAGGATAATTTATCTTCTGAGATTAAGACTCTTGGTCAAAAGGAAATAAATGAGTTACTAAAACATATATTTCTGCACTGACCATGAATTCTGACCAATGTATCTAAATGAAGACAGCACACAGGGGCACTGTGCATATAAACACATGAAAGTGTGTAATTGGATAAAACACTTACCGTTCCATCCATTAACCAGGTCTGAAAATGTTGCCTTCCAGGAGGAGGGTGCTCTATCTGTTCTCCACACTGTACAATAATCCAGTTCACCAGCCTAGACTCTAATTCTGGGTCATATTTCTGTTCGATCTTTTCCTGAACTTCTCGGCTTAAGCCATAGCTTGGTCCTCTGTTTGCCATCTCTGGAAACAAGGTAGAACTTAGTGGGCAGAGACCCAGTCTACACCTTTGAAGTATGCACAGGAAAATTAAAGATAAAAGAGTGAGCAGCCTGCCCTAAATGTTAGACAGTTGAACAGATGTTCATCAACGCTGAAAGTAACTGTAAGGTACTGGTTATAGCTGTTCCACACAACAGGGGAGGGATCAGAGAGGGAATATCCTTTTTCCAAAAGCACAAATCGGCTACAACATCTCTTTTAAAAGGAAGGAAAAAACAGCAGTCCCCCCTGCCCAACCACAAAAACAGAAGAAAAGCAGGATTTAAAACACAGTAGGTTTTAAAGAGAGGCTTCTGCTATATTTACAGAGAATACAGTAGGGGTTGTCAGATCAACGTTACAGCTGCCTGCAAATCCAAAAGCACTTTAAAATTGCCTACCTAATACTTGCTAATAAGAAGAAGGTTGTGCATGGGAGCTCAAGCAATCCGATTAAAGATGCAGTCAGAGTCTTCCTCAGCAGAGATGCAAGGATGGGTATCCAGAGATCAGCGCACTGAAAAGCGAAGATGGATTTAAGAGACAAAGGCTGCCACAATGCCCTGCTGCTGCTGCAGCATTGTGGCTTGAAGAACAGTGTATTGATTTGATTTTCCTCACATATGAGGAGGGTCAGAGCAGGGGCGTTGCTAAGAGCCATTAAAGAGACCTGCCTCCTCAGTCACAGCCCAGGGATCCTGTTTATCTCGCCCATCTGTGGTCTGTTTTCATGCATCTTTCCTCAGCCTCGCACTGCTCATCCACCGGCTCAGATCTACTCCTCCTAGTCAGCATCAGCCCAAACTGCACCAAGCATCCCACTGGCAGATAGGCAGAGACACAAACAGAGGCACTCTGTTAAATGAAGGTGACGAAAATTACCACACATCTAGTTTATTTTTAATCATAAGCCAGAAAGAAACCTTTTTTCTCCCTGTTCTGCATCTCGGTAATAACAGGCTGAGTGTGTGACAAGCAATTTCTCCTCTTCCCTACGCAAACGCAGATAAAAAGTTCGAACAAGGGAACAATAGGATGAAAAGTGAAGGAAGAGAAGGCACGTAGTAGAATATTATTATCACACTCCCATCAGTATATATTGGGCTATCAAATAGTGGAATGGTGTACTGAAAAACAACTCAGACCACCAAAACCAAGGGGAAATCACTGAAAACTAGCAAACCTACTATAAAGCACAAGGATTTCACTTTCTGCTGGTATGAGTCAGCTAACCTCCAGTGATAGGAAGGGAGCTATGCCCATGTATAGTGGTTTAAATTTTGATTATACCACTCATACAAAGTGGAAGGGGAGAGAAGAGTTAAGAGGAGACTTTTCCTACGGTCTGATTAAATCCTATATTAAATAAAATCACTTCGCTTCTTTCTGAGCTACACAAGACTTTGTCAAATGTCTTTCATTCATGCTGTATTATCCACTCTGGTATGAAATAGTTTCCTTTTGGCAGATTATTAATGTTCAGCTTGATATGCAAGGGGGTTAATAAACCCGAGGTGGACACACAATCAGTTTGGTCAACAAAAGTCCTTCTGCTGCATTTGTTAAGGAAAAAAAAGGAGAAAAGAAGTACAGTTCCTTGCATATCTGTTTCATAACAGGCTCTTCATCCATTACTTTCTTATTCTAAGATCTTGAATTCTCAGACTTATACTGCTTCTGATGCTGCTGGGCTTGAACAGACTGAAGAGATGAAAAATTTAATAGATGACCTAATTCATTGTTGTCCTCCACAGGCATTTCATTTAGTGCTTTCTCTTCTCTGCACTGGTAGTTTTAAACCCCTATGAAACACTTGATTACATAACTCAGAGCATGCTACGTGACAGGGCCACCACTTGAGCACTTTCCATCTCAGTGAGCACGGGGCTGAAGGCACAGTGGATGCGCAGGAACCAAGGCTGCAAGCCCAGCCTGGGGATCAGAGAAGGAGCAGGCTGCAGCTGCAACAGGGAGAGGCAGAATAGGAATTTGACATCCTTTCCCTTCAAGCAGCTGTTAAGGGCTGGGCTTCACACTCTCTGGCCAGTCCCACAACCAAATAAGCTTTATTTTGCACTTTCAGATCGTTTTGGGTTCTTCTGTTTGGAAGGGAGCTACCTAGGGTGCCTGGCTGTTCCTGGTCACACCAGTGTGCTCAGTGCTCACTGGAAACAAGATTTCATGAAAGTCACCTACATCAGCCTCTGACTTTTTCCTAACTTGGGGGCAGGGATGAGTAATTTAACTCTCCTAAGCTGCAGAGCAGAGGTCTCCCCCATCACAGATGTTGGCTATGCAACCTGTTCTCGAGGGATCGTTCCACACTGGAAAAGCTGAAAAGCTTGTCCATCAATATAAAATTTTAATAAGGCTTTGAAAAACTGGAAAACTGCAGAGGATTGGAAAAATGCCAGCTCCCCACCAATATTTTCCAAAGTACCACTAAACAAATCATAAGCCTGCTTTCTGTGCCATCAGTCCTGGGGAAAACAATGGAATCATTTTTTTAAGTGATAATGTTGATGCAATTTACTAAAAGCTCTGTAATATATTTGAGTTGGCTACTCCATGACATGTTGATTAGGGAACTAAACAAATTCTGAAACAACATGACACATTAGAGAGATTGAAGCTGGCTAATTAGTAGGTCCTGTAGTATGACTGCAACTGAAAAATCATTAATGATGGTGTATATTTTATTCAGTTTGTACAAGAATATGTTCTGAATAGGCCTGAACTATTTAATGTTATTAGAAGTCACAAAAAACCCCCCAGGCTCCTATGAAGATCCCAGCTCATGTGAGTAAGCAAAAAATAAAGAAACCTCCTTGAAAGCAGTCTACTTGGAAGCAGAGATAAAAGTATTTTATTGCAGCCAAAGTCCAGCCATCATTGAAAAAGTATGAATTTTAAGACTGCAGCACTCTATCCTGTGACAAAACAGATGGCAAAAAATATGCAGAGCATGATGATGATGTGGGGTAAGACACTGGGATTGAAGGTCTTGGCTGAAAAAAACATGGGAGCTGCATCAACAGCAATGGGAATATCATATCCAGTTCTGACAACTACTCTTCATAAAAAGGAGTGGAAGAGTAAAGTAAATTTAAATAGTGATTCTAGTAACTGGAGGATTGAAAATGAGAGCTTTTACAGTAATCACATCAGAAGGATTACCTGTTTATCTCACCAAAAAGAAGTTAAGAAATGGCAAGCACATGTGCATACAAGTTAAAGAAAAACAGAAGAAACTCAAGTTCTTTATGTCAGAGACAGGCAGATTAAAGGCTGATGGTTAGAAATGTGATGTAGAAGAAAAGGGCAGGTTTACAGCACGAAGGTACTATCATCAGAATACTTCACCTAATGCTTCTAGTGGATTTTGTCCTCTCATTTTGCTTATCAACACAAGACTAGAATTTATGACTAAAAAATAGAGATGAAGCTTGAATAACTTGAAGTAGCATTTCATATCTGTAAAGCACCATGACTCACCTTATGCTCTCAGATAATCACAATATTATCCTAGAAATTTAAGAAATCTTTGTAAGCCTAAAAACAAGTGCTGCCAAAATCAACAACAAAACTGACATTAACCAACTCACTACCCATGTATAGGTCCAGGGTAACTTGATAGCTTTCAATGTCTTCCAACTGGAATACAGAAGGAAAAGTAAAATTTATCCTACCACAGAACAACCATTTACCTTTGCCAGATTCACTGTTTGGCAATTCATTCCTTAAAAAGAGCCTGGTATTTCAGCTATCCCAAGCACAATCTTACAAAGTATGGTGTGTTGAATCCCTATCACACAAAGCTATCCAGCAATAACTGTGGTTATTATTAAGTCCATTATTAAGTCCATGCTCCATTTCCCTGGTACAATAATGGACCTTTCTTATTAAGTTAAAAAACCCTGAACAACCAAAACAAAAAGAGGGAGTTTTCCAAAACTCTAAGTTTACAGCACCTTCCTTTGTAAGGAAACATCCAAAGAGGTGCTCAAAGATCCTCCCTGCATGAATGTCTGTGTGTAATGTCAGG
Organism: Notiomystis cincta; assembly: GCA_013398075.1. NCBI lineage: Eukaryota > Metazoa > Chordata > Aves > Passeriformes > Notiomystidae > Notiomystis > Notiomystis cincta. The sequence goes on from VZRX01003474.1 coordinate 102,391, forward strand.
TTTTCCAGAGTTGCAGAGAGGATGCTCAGGTCCAGTACAAGCTCAGTCCAAGTACAGGGCCTTTTTCTGGGAGCTTCAAGGCAGGAAAGTGCTCTGCAGAGCCTTGACTTTATGCATAGCCTTGACTTTATGCATAGCTTTGCTTTGTCATAAGATACCTGGAAATGGTCTACACAGGAGAACTAGTCAGGCTAGGGGAAAAAGGTAGTATTGGAATATTGCTCTCTTTTTAACTGTGCAAAAACAGGTGGCAGAGTTATCAGAACCAGGGGACAACGTTAATTTTAGGAATTCTAACTTCCCCATTATTTTGCAATCTACAATCTAGAGGTCCTTGAAGACGAAAACTGTTAACTTAAGTATCTTCCCTTCCACCTGCAAAGAAGTTTCTCTGCCAGCTCTGAAAATATTACACTCCAAGGAAGTGCATACATGGAACACCTCAAGTTTGGGTTTAAAAGAAAATTAAGTAATTCAGGAAGCAAGGACATTCCTACTTGTGTGACTAAAGAGAATGCACCAATACTCCAGCCTGCAGAACAATGTGGCTCTCCTAAGGCTGCCATGAGCAGGAGTGTTTCTGGAATTTGTAGGTCACTGACCACCTTCCAAGCAGCTTGCCAGCAGAAACAGTTACAGCTGAGCACTGGTAACCAGTTCCTGGGGATATAATTATCAGCATTCCCAGTATTCAAGATAATCTTGGAGGTAAATTGTGCAGTTGAATTCTCAGGACCTCCTAAGTTTTGTGCTGGATGAACAGACTCCTCTGAAAGAAACCTAGAAGGTTTCATATTGATTGCTTATCTGTTCCCAACTAAAACAGTACCTCCTGAGAACTACTTTGGTTTGAAAATGATACATTGGCAGCACACATTCATTCACCAGTGGATCAGAAAGGAAGTAACATCTTTATTTCACTGAAACATAGGTCAAAACAGACAGCAAAATTTACAAACCAAAACTCCCCAAAAGATAAAATCCTCTAACTGCATAAATGCCGCTTCTTATGGTTAGGGATTTAGCTTTGCTGCAATGAACTTTTTCAAGAGCTACTGCCTCAAGGACTAGCACGCTCTGGCACACTTTCTGCCAGCAAGCCATAACCAATTAAACCCCAAACCCAAGGATTCTTGTAAGGACAAGATCTGATCCTAGGCAGCCTTCAGGGACTGCCTTTCCCAGGCTGAAGTCTGGGCAGGCCACTTGCATTGCCCCAAGCCCTAAGTGTGCTACTGCAGAGCAGACCTTTGCCACTGACTCCAGCACCTGCTTCCACCCCAGCAGGCAGCAGTGACCTTCTCATGTTGCCACGTGGGAGGCAAGTGGACAGCGTGGTGCAGATCAAAAGGCCCCAAAAGAACACAACCGTTCACGTGCTAGCCTAGAAACATTTCAAATATGTATTTTAATTTCAGAACCAAATGACTGGAAGTTTTAGGAGCTGTCATTTGCTTTTCCTTCCAAATATAAATGCAGAGCTGAAGCTCCTTGCCAGGCACAAATCAAGAGATTGTAGCAGGTTGAGAATGTCTACTGTGAGCTGCAATTGCTGTATCATATGGAGGATGCCCATTTCTCTTTAATGGAAAAGAAGCACTGGACCATGTAACATACATATGCAGGACTCAAAAGAGAAATACAAGGTCAAGCCTACAACCAGACTGCAGTAAGTCCTATAGCTTAGATTTAGACATTACATGACCAAGGCTGTAACATTTTTCTCTTCTAGGCAAATATATATTGAAGACAGATGAGGTGCTACAGTCACAAAATAACTCTGAGCTATAAAAAGTGACCAACAAGCAGTAAATCTATGAGCAGTGCATTTCTGACCTTCATCTCTGCCTCTCTTTCTCAACAGTAAAATCTTCCCTTAGAAAACACCTGCCAGGAGCAAAGTGTCATGGACAGGGGCATTAAAAGCTCATGCTCAGCAAGCTGGCTGCTACTTCATGTAATGGCTGAGTTCATTCTCCCTTTCCTGTCCCTGCTGGGCTTGAGAACAAACTCAGAAGGGTGAGTGTGCACACTGATGTTTGGTATTTCTCTGCATTCTTTACACAGCCAACGAATTTTCACCAAGCCTTGGTGAAATTTTACATTCATACACATCTTAATGAATTTGGTCATCAACACAAGGCAGAGAGATTGCTCATCTCAAAGACAGGTCAAACACAGAACCCTCTTCTATCTCCCAGTAGCCTTTAGTATAACATAATGCTTCAGAACTTAAAAAAACACGAAAGGGTAAGGTAGGTTTCTTTGTAACAGCACAACTGAGTAACTTAGAAAACAAGTAGAAATCTCATTATTCCCCAGGACATGATTTTCTTGTTCGGGTTTTCTTCCTGCCACAAAGGAGACAGAAATGGCAAGCACAAACCTCATGTAGAAACTCTGACCACAGCATTGGTTCAGAAAAGGTTGCAACTCTGTATTGCAGCATGACTGGAGCACTGAAGATACTTGAGCAGCTGCAGACAAATCACTGATTGAATGTTTCTCTCTTAATCATGTTTTCATTTGACATGAAAAGTATGGTACCATAAATCTTTTAGCCCCATTGAATAACAGCATGTCCAAGAGAGCATGTAACCAAAATTAACATAAAAATGAAACAGCAGGAGGTGATTCTTCTAAGGCCTATCCAGCTAGGGTTTTTCTGTGAACACTGCCTTGTTTGCATTTAGTGTTGATGCAAGAGAAAATAGCTTAACTAAACTGAAACTACATGAAACATTTAACACCAATTAAGATAAACTCCCACCCCAAACCCAAAAACTCAAACCAGCTGGTGTGTAATACAAAGTCAAACAACAGGAAAGACAAAATAAGTAGAATATTTAACAAGATAAAAATACATATATCTAAAACTGTGTAAGTGCAGCTCAATATAAGCAGAGTAAGAGCACTTTTTTATTAGGAAACAAGATGAAGAAGCTTTAGAAACTGATTATTTCATGGGAATCAAGCTTTTTGTTGAGGAAATGTACATTATATATTGACAAAATATATTTTGCATTTGTCAACAAATCAGAAGTCTATTAAAAACCAAACAAAACAGAATGCAAGAATTAATTACAAAGGATTTTAAAAATCTGCACCATGCAGAGCTTTCCAAGTGCGTAATACCCTATTTTAATACAGTATCTCTACAGAGGAATGAAATACTAGTTTTCAAAGATGACTAAGATGAAAAAAATTACTATGTAGGCATCTACTGGCAAAGAAAAAAGCAATGCCTCAGGCATTAATGCAGAGGACAAAGCAGTACCCATTTGGAATGACACCACAATATGTGAATATCACAGTATTTCAGATTGTCAAAACTTCCTGGTAGACCAACAGCTACTCAGAGGTAGGATGTGAATCTTCCTTGTTATCACTATGCCCTCTTTTCAGGCATCTGAACATGCCAAGCTGCCCACAGTCAAAACTCTGGTAATTTCCAGCATGAACACAGGGAAAATGCTTGCAAAGATAAATACCAATGGAACCACCACAGCAAAGTCAGAGAAAAAATAGGTCTGTCTGTATAAGGTCTCCCTCAGAGAACAGCTCTTCATATTTAAGCAAACCAGATTTACAAAAAGTAATCACAGAGAGAAGGAGGACACTAGCATTCCCCAAATTTCAAAGCACTACCTGGAATACTCTTCATGAAGACAGTATGATCTCTGCCTTTGCATTTAGGCCATATGTAACAAAGTTTGGGTCTACCTGTACTGTAAATGCTACCACTGATCTCCATTTAGCCAGCAGGGAAGGAAGACAGAACTACAAAACAAATGGCAGCAAAAATCCCTCCCCTAGGATTAAGTTTTCAATAATGCTGTGGTTTCAGCAACCAATGCTGCAGTTTTGTATTCCCAGCAATTGTGCCAACCCTGTTACGCTGACTTCTCTCACCTCGTGTTATTACAGCAGAATAATGGGGGTGGGGGGTGGGAGTGGGAGGCAACAACACAAAACACCACCAGCAAACAAAGAAAAAAACTCTCCTGAAAATTATTTACACAACTGCTCCACTTCAAATTTGCTTTCAGCTATCTTGCTGTAAGGTATTACAACAGACACCTCACCTGTAAAATATCAATTATTAAATAAAGGCTAATGTGAAGCATGAATAGAATACAACTCTTTCAAGAGATATACACAGCTACAGCTTATGCAGGCATACAAAGCCTTTTCCTTGTCTGAAGTATTAAATTGAATGTTTACAGGTATAACTCCATAATAAAAAAAAAAAAGGCTCACAACTTTTCAGTCACTGAAGTAAGTTTAATATGTGTGAAGAAAAACTACATCTATTACAACTGGTAACTCTTGGCATTAATTAAAATTAATTACTTTGGAATTATTGCAGTCCATTTGTTTCAGCTTTTTCTTCCATTACGAGCCAAACCAATCCAAGATGTGACAAAACTGGATTAAAAAAACTATCATGGCTAAGGGCACAAAGTTTTGAAATAATTTTGATTTGACTGCATCTTTAAAACTCACAAAATCTATTTTTTAGGTCTTATCAGATGCAAGTGACACAAACACACATGAAGATGACAAGTGCTTAACAGTACATAAACATGAACACAGCTCCAACCCCAAGAACGCAATTTGCATTAACGTTCTCAAAAACACATTCCAGAGGTTTTAAAGCTAAAGTGAATTGCATAGTTACAAACAGAAGAACAGTCTACACCAGAAATACCTGGGAACAAGATTTCATGAAACATTCTAATACCTCAAGCAATTATCCCAATATACATTATCCTGAGCTGGATAGAAACTGANTCAAACAGAGTGGGTTTAGATTAGATAATTAGGGAAAAATTCTTTACTGTGAGGCACTGGAACAGGCTGCCCATAGGAGCTGGGGATGTCCCATCTCTGGAAGTGTTCAAGGCCAGGTTGGATGGGGATCTGAGCAACCTGGTCTAGTGGAACATATCCCTGCCCATGGTATAGGGGTTGGAAGTAGATGATCTTTAAGGGCCCTTCCAACCCAAACCATTCTATGATTCTATGACTAATTGTGTTAGGGAATTGGTACACTTCAAGCAGAAAATTTGCATCTAAACAAGAGCCATCTTTTTTCACTCATATCAAAATTCAATTCTTTTACATCACAGCTTCTTGTTTTTTGCAATATTAAAGCCTAAAAAAACCTGTGTTTCACAGGAACTCATCTGAAATTTAGGTTTTGAAAATGACAAACTCTCTAGAAATACCTTACCCCCAGCAGCTTTAGTCCTTTAAGGTAGCCATAGTGATCCCATTTACTACTTAAAATAATAAACAATATGCTTTTGACTGATGTTACACATTAAGGCCAGCCTGAACTAATCCCAGCCTCTCACCTAAGCTCCTCTTTCTTAAGTGTACAAATGGTGCTGTATTTCTGTACAAAACCAGGTAACAGTCACATTTGCAATTAAATCAATTTCCTATTCAATTCTGTGGATTTACATTTTAAGAATTGTCCAATTATCAAGTTCCATTTACAACTTCTCAGGGTTGGAGTCACATAGATGAAGAGGACACCATTCCTGGTAATCTACAGCTCTAAAATCATGGGAAAGAGGCAGTGGTGCCCTTTGGCACAGGACTCCTCACTTTGAAGTTACTATTAAAGTCACCTTATTGATCCAGTTTCAATTTACACCAAGTTTATTGTTCCTTTAACAGCAGGCCCACAAATGAACAATGGCAGACAGCCTGGAGAGGATGACACACACCATCCTGATAAGCACAGATAAAGAGAGCTCTTAAGGACTTGAGGCCCTCCATTCCTAGAAGTCAAATTCTTCCATATTGTAGTACCCCAAGCAGACCATCAGGGTGTGCCTTCCACTTTTTAACTTTAACAGCATTTCAGAACCAAGTAACCATTTATCTGAAACCTGCTTATTGTGTTTCATGGTACACTCAAGCTGAATTTTGCCTTGCACAGATGGTTTCAGACATAAGATACAATGATGTTACAGCAGAAGGACAGTAATAGGTGCCAAAGATGTGAAAATAAAGTTCTACTGTACAGGCCAACAGTAACAAAAAATAATCAACATTTCAGTACAAAATTGTAGGAAATTTGTGAAAAAAAATGGTTGAAGTGGTGAAGGAGAGGTTCTAAACACAATAGCAGCACTCCTTCACACTTTGGACTGTGTGCAAATGCAGCAATAATACAATACCTGTATTTACAAAACAGAGGTAAGGAAACAGCAGATAAAGCTCAGTTCCTACTGTGACAGTCACAGGCCTGCCACCATCTGGGTAAGAAAAAGGCTTCTGTTACTCAAGGAAAAGAGTCAGGTGTAGAGTTCATGCACTAATGCTACTCTTCAGCTTATGGTACTGTTGACAGCTTGTCAATTAAATCATCAACAGTGTTCACAAGGAGTTTTGTATCCTCCTTGTCACTCATGCGATGCTGGCCGATTTTGCGGAGGATAACATCCACGTCCTTGCTCAAAACACGATCAGCAACTTGCATGGAGATCTGCCAAGGGACATCACCATCCCTCAGGCCGTGGATGAGGCGTATGGGACAAGTTACAGGAATGGGACTATTCAGCACACAGTGATTTTCTGCTTCTCTGATGAAGTCATAGGTCAAGGAGTAAAATCCTTCCTCGTTATGCTTTGTTTGATACTTCCATTCACCCTTTTCTTCTATTTCTTTTTGTGCCTATTAAAAAAGAGAGCACAGAATAGACAAAACAGAAGTTAGGAGTAACTAAGAGTACCTCAACTTATTTCTGTTCTAAAAGCAGTAAAACTCCCTCAGGCATAAAATTTCACCTTGCTCATTTTTATTAGCAGAAATGTATTCCTGTTGTCCTCAAAGTATGTGAGAAGACAAACCTCCTACAAAACCTGCTCTCCAAACTCCTCCTGCAACTTAATCTAGTTAAAATTCACCAATGAAATTAAGTTTCTTAGCCAGAATCTATCAGAAAAAAAAAGGTGTATAGCCACCATGAACAGTAAATCTCCTTAGCTTCAATCAGTTCACTGATCCTCAAACAAGGAGAAATCCTAGGGAAAAGGCATTTTCCAGTGATGAGTCTTTTCAGTCTCTGCCACAGTAACAGTCTCTAAATACTGTATTTCCAAATTCTTATCTCAGTCCTAAATAGTAATACTGACACTACAAAGAGCCTTAGAAAAAACCCAAACAAACTGAAAATATGTTCATTATTCAAAGCACACATTAATTATTGCCTTGCAACACTTGATTTACTTTCCTGAAGACTAGACATTATTATCATCAAGGAAGAATCTAAGAAGGGCAGTTCCCACTACCTGAATCTTACAGTTTTTGCAAAAATTGATATGAGGAATTTCCTTTCTATGCACACAACCTGTGTCACACTCATCCAGTGCCACCTCAGCTACTTTAGTGGCTACTTCTCCATCCTTCAAAGCACAAGGTTCCAATTCCACTGCAAATATAGACATTCAACACTGAAATCAAATGGATTGCAAACAGCAGGGATCTGACTTCACATCCTCTAAACCACAGTAATGTAAGAACCCTCTGGTTACATTAGTCTCATACTGTAAAGGTTAAATGAATCAAACACAGAAAAGTTACAGGAAAAGTACAGTTTAAATAACATAATTTCTTAAATTCTTGGTAAGATTTTTAGACTGCACAACAGTAACCATCACCATTTACCTCAATGGGAAGCCTCTTAAAAGTTGTTACAAGATGATCTGCTGCTACAGCTACTCCAACCAGAGCAGCTACTTTATTTGGGCGTGCTATTGCAGCATGAAGCATCAGCCATCCACCCATGCTGGAGCCCACCAGAATCTGGAAAAGAAAATAAAAAAGAGACAAGAAAATATAGTGTTTTACAGGAAATGGCTAATAGGATTTTTCTTCTTGCACAAAGTATCAGTTTTCACTTGGTTAAAGTATTTACACCTTGGGCATAATCCTGCTGTCCTTACCCAGGCAGAACTGCTGTCACCTCCAGTGGAAATTTTGCCTGAGTAAGCACCACAAGATCTGGTATTTATTATTCTGTTTGGCATGGCTGGTTATTGCTGTCTGAGACTGAAACACTGTAAACAAAATGAGAGTTAAAACAATTCAGGATCATGCATACTTTTATGTTTCCTTCTCAAGATAAATGCACATGGTAAAGGCTCAGTGCAGTGAAAGAAGTAAACAAAAGCAATTCATAATACGAAATTGTTTTAAACATAATACTTGGTATTTCTAGGTTGTAGGAGATTCCAAGTTTCTCAGTAATTTCTAAAGTAACTGAAGAAATCAAATGCTGCTTCTCCTGCCTTTTTTTTAAAGATACTTAATCATATGGAGTATCTTGTAATCTTCCTGCAAATCCTTTAATTAATGCATCAGCATGGGACAGTGACACACTTCTTCATTAACAGGGCTGCACTGCACTGGAACAATTCCCTGTCCCCTGTCAGGTGGCACCTACACCATGAGGCTTTCTCAGACTCTGGGACAGCAGTCTTGGTCTGAGCAGGAGATTCTAATAAACAACCTCCAGGAGGTCCTGTCAACCCATGCTTCCATGATTTTGTGACCTACCTGCTTGCAAAAGAGCTTCTATGAATGATTCAGCTTGAAACTGAGGTGTCAGCTGTTCAGCAAAGCTACTGTTAACCAGAGCTGTTATGGTATATTTTTGATCAAGGTTCTACCCTGAGGGAAAAACACCATTCTGTATTTAAAAATAAAATATAACCTGTGGTCCATCTGTAAGTTCATCCAGTATAGACAGAACATCTTTTCTCCACTTCCCAATGGTACACTCTTCAAATTTACCATCTGAACTGCCACATCCTGTATAGTCAAACCTACAAAAATAACCACCAACATGAAAGTCATAGTACTGTCTAAAGCAACACAGACACTAACTAAATACTACTGTATGATCAAATCAGCAGGGGACAAGATATCACACTGAGTATTTTCTTACTTGGTCCTGTTTATCACTAGGACCAGAAATCATATAGAAAGGGTTTAAATACAACATACCCAACTAAGTTATGCAGCATTCTCTACCATTCGATATAACATCATAATTTACAAGAACAGACAAAAAATTTCCATTTCAGACAAAAAACCCCAAACCCTCAGATACTTCAACATTAAAGGTATTTTTAAAATGTACAAACACTTTCAAACACTGAACCCAAATACAAAGACTTATGACACACAGCATTTAATCTTATCTATCAAAGGACAGCATCACCAAGAAGGGGCATGGTCTTCTAAACCCACAGGAGACACAGGGTAACTTAATCAGACTTGGCAGGTAAGGACAGTGCTTATAGTGGTAACTTAAAAAACAGAACTCCAGGTCCTTAATTTTTAATTTTTGTGCCTATAGCCTGATTGTAACATGTAGCACTGGCTAGATTAGAGAAAATGAGAGAATTTTCTGAGTTACTTGCAGAATATATTCTCCTGATTTACCTCAGTCTCTCTACTGACAGAAATTCTACATTTGGAAATGGAAGTAAGCCTTCTTATCTTGTATCCAAGCTCCCTTAGCACTGGGAGCATCCCAATCCAAATGCCAAGGTTTACATATTTGTGTTAAAACCCCTTCCCCCAACCCATGAGACTCATTTTCTCAAGAACAATACTCCTGTGTGTACCTGATGAAGGCATGACCTAATGATTTGCAGAAATCTTCAAGGGCAGTTGCTTTCTGACCATTCATATTTGAATTGAAGCCTGGAAGGAAAATGACCCCTGGATTCCTCCCTTTTAGCTTCTGATAAGCGATATTTGGTCGATCTGGCCGAGTAAGAAAGCTGACCGATGACTTCAGCCTGCAAACTAATACAGGGAGCTATTTAGTACAATCATCAGGACAACCTTCACAGAAACACAAGTTTTTATCCACCCAGGGGTTGGCAAATACGGGCATATTATGTGAAAATAGGGTATTTTGGATCAAGAGAGAAGAAAAAAGCCTCTCCTATATTCTTTAATGACTGACAAGTACTGATGAACCTGAAAGTTTATTGTGATTCATTCTCAAATCATTAAATGCCAACCATGTAGGGAATTTATTCAGCAATTAGCAAAGTGGTTGACTGAAAATGAACACTAAAGGCTTCCTAGACTTCATCAGTCCTCATGTTTTATACCATCTTGAATACAACTACTCATTTCACAAAAAAACTTCCCACTTAGTAGCTGCTTAGTTTAACCTTTTATTTTCAAAAAGCACAATTTTGAGCCTAGAGTATTCCATGCAATGGAAATTTACAAGTACATGAGGTGACAAATTTTTCATGAAAAGTAGAACTGGAATATAAAATTGCATCTTTTTCAAAACCCTGGATCCACACAGTATATGGAGATACAGGGGCAAGTTCATAATCAAGAACTGGGAAAGAATCTTGTGACTTTTTCATAATGATGAGCATAAAACAACATTAGCATTGTTTAAAACCAAATGAAATTAACATCAAACAAGGAAATCAGATTAACAGAGGAAATGCTAACTAATTAGTAATTCTGCTGAATCTCAACAGCTGCTACAGGATTTAATCTAACTTTAACAGTCAGTTGTACCTCTGCTGCAGGTGAGGACAAGTAATTAGTAGACAGCTATTAAGGAGACTTAATCCACTCTATTATCCCATTCAGCAAGGTAATTTGTTAAACTGAAAGCCTGGTCAAGTCGTCTAAGACTCTGACATTCTTAATTCTTAGATTAGAAGATGACTGGCACTTCAACAGTGGGGCACAAGAAACCATGGAACTCAAAATAAAGCTCCAGGGCTTCCTAGGGGTGGATAAATAGTGCAAAACCCAAGCCCCAGCAGCACTTAACTGTCCTGCAGCCTTGAGTAATGTTTTGTCACCATCAGAGAGATTACATTCAAGGAGTTTGGGGGGCTTGGTTTATTGTTAAACTTGGATGAGTGTGAGTAAGTGTGGATATGTAACAGCTGTAGGTTGCACCAAGCATTCAGCACTTTCCTACAGTCCAGCAGAAATTGCATCATTTGAACTACAGATTAAAACCACTAAACTGCTCCTCAATGAGGCAGTTCTTTATCCTGCTGACACATAAGTTATTTATGTGAATGTGAATGACTTCCACAGTAGAATGACTTCCACATTGTGGCTTTTGCTTTGTGTGTGTCTCTCTAAGCCAGCCACTTCAAGTGCCAGTAAGAGGAGATACACCAAGAAGTGCTAAATTTAATAGAAAGACAATTGGGAGTTTTTTCTCCCCCTTAAGCCCTGATGGCCACCTCTGAAGCCACTTCTTCCATGCTGCAGCACTCTGGAGGTGTCCTCAAATTACTCTGACACTCGGCTCCAACTGCAGCTACAAGACACAACCACTGTCTAAGCTATTTCACAAACTATTCTTCTATTTAACAAGTTAATGGACATGCACCAGCAGCAAGCACAACCTGAATAATGCAAATCCCTAAAGCAACCACTGCAGCCAATCTAAAAGCAAAGCTCAATGCAGTCACCCTCTCAGATTTCTTTTCAGACAAAACCATCAGCAGCTACCCAGTAATTTCTCCTCCTGATTTTAGGAAAGACCTTGGTAAGAGCAGGCTGCAAGGCAGGTATTAGTGTTTATAAAAGCAACTTACAGACAGAATGTGATAGCTACAGGAAGACTACAGGACCCTTGCCTGATGGCATCGATGGAATTATCTTCATATCGGAATCACTGTGCACTTTTATGAACACCAGAAACTGAGACTGAGATCAGTGTTACACGTCAAAGCCAAAGAAGTTCCCTGAACAATTCTGGGAATGCTCCTGCACTGAGATCTCCCCACTGCCAGCAGCAGCAGATCAATGCTGCTATGACAGGTAATGGACTCAACGCTGTCCACACCTGGTTTCATGCAACCACCCTCACTCCAGCAGGAACTTGGCCTGGTCCCAGAGCACCTAAAGACACACTCAAATGAACAGTCAGTCTGATAATGTTACTGTTAAAAACACACAGAAAGGGAGAAAAACACAGCAACAAAATCCCACTGTATTCAACCTTATATGCAGCTACAAAATGTGCACCCTTAGCAGCAAGTTTTACTTACTGAGCAATCTGAGCTAAGATTCATCTGAATTAAAGGCAATGAATAAACGCAACAGGTCAGACAAACACGGGGTCTGACAGATGAAGAAGGGGCACTGCATGTTTGGGCAGAGACCGATCTCACTCCGAAGTGGTGCCTGGCGAAGCTTTACAAGCAGGCACGTTTCGCCCCCGAACTGGCGCACGGATTCCCCGCTCCTCAAAATGCACGAGGGACAAGAGCTTAGAGCCAACAAAGCACAAGTGGGAAGGCAGCTGCCCTGCCCTGTGCACAGACACCGAGGCCTCTAGCAAGAGGCAGGGAGAAGCCTGTCACAGGAGCCCGGCCGGCGGGGAACAGAGTTTAGGACGCCCATTCCCAGCAGAGGGCCGCGCCCCGGCCGGCCCCGATGGAGATGGCGCAGAAGGCGAGGAAAGGGTGCAACCCGCAGCTGCCCGAGAGCCGCCCGGCGGCCGTCACAGCCGGCACTGACACACATCCTTTCCCCTCCCACTGGCACCCTTCTGCTCCGAGCTCCCCGGGGCCCTTCCCTTACCCAGGAGCGCTCGGGCCGCCCTCAGCGGTGACAGCGATCCCCGCAGGGCCGAGGCACGGCCAGCCCTCACCAGCGCTCCCGCCATGGCCGCCATGGCCACCGCCCGCACACGCGCATGCGCCGCGCCCGCCTCCCCCGGTGTGAAGGGACGGCCGGGGCGGGGCGGGCCGCGGTCTGCGGTCAGTGCCGAGCCTGCCTGGGAAACTGCAAAGTTATGTCAATAAAAAAAGCCAAAACATTGAGCGTGCGTTTCCAGCGTGCGCGTTTCCCCTGAGCGAGCAGTGCCTTGTAGCCAAGAAGGCCACAGAGGAGCGCTGGGAAGAGCATTGCCAGCAGGTCGAGGGAGGTGATCCTGCTCAGCCCTGGTGAGGCACTTGTGGAGTGCTGTGTCCAGGTCTTGGCTCCTCAGTACGGGAAGGACACGGAGCTCCTGGAGCAGGTCCAGTGGAAGGTAACGAGGGCGACTGGAGCGCCTCTCTTAGGGGGAAAGGCCGAGGGAAAGGCCGAGGCCTGGGCCTGCTCATCCTCGAGAAGGGATGGCTGAGAAGGGACCTCATTAATGGGCTCGCACCTCCTCGCCTTCTCTCAGCCTTAGGTATACCGAGCACAGGAGCCAAAACTGCCTCTTTATGCACTATACCTTTTATATACAGGCCATGGCAGGCACAAAGAAAAGAAAATAATAGAATCTCCAAATCATTTAGATTGGAAAAGATCTCAAGTACCATTGAGTCCAACCTTTGGCCAAATGTCAACTAGACCCCACAGCACTACGGGCCACGTCCACTTGTTTCTTGAATATCTCCAGGGACGTCCCTCCACCACCTCCCTGCACAGCCCATTCCAATGCTTGACAGTGCCTTCTGTGAAGAAATTCTTCTTGATGTCCAGCCTCCTCTGTCACATGAAAATGAACACTAGGAAAGCTCAGTGCCTGCCAAGGTAAGGGTGTTCTCCCATCCAAGCACCAGGCCAGCACCTGTAGGTTATGGGACACAGCAAGAGGAGGTTGTTAAGACTCAGACTCCATGGTTTGCAATTGTGAGAGCCTTCAGGGTAAGCAGGTATTTGACTCCCAGGCGGGTAAGTGCAGACTGATCATAAAAGGGAGTGCCTTCCACCACGCTCTGCTTATGTTGTCCTTATGTCCACCAGAGAGCCCACCTCACTTTACAATAATGACAGCAAACTCGGCAAAAAGAAACCAATCATAAAACCACACTGGTTTTCATTTCCACAGTGAGTTAATACTCCCTTCCGTTCAAGTCATGTCTAAGTCAAATACTGGGAACACTTTGAAATCCCCCAACTCAAGCTGTTTCTGGTTTGCAGTTAAACAAAAACATAGTCAATATCCAAAGCTGGTGGTAAATTTTTCAAACAGGTTCATAAAAAATGAAAAAGGTATATTATGCACATGCAGAAAACAGACTACACTCCTAATTTCACCACCCTCTGAAAGAATATTTTCCATAGCTCTTTTATGGGAAAATATATGGAACAGTTCAATTAAATATTACATATTGTTTGCACAACTGTATACAACTATTTAAAAGACAAGCAGAAATGTCTCAGGATAATGCAGCAAGAAAATATTTAAAACAAGTGTATTTTTAAAAATGTTTATTGAAATGCCTTCATTGCATCATGCAGGATACAAAAATCATTATTAGAAAACCTTTATAACTATACTTAGGAGTAAAATCAAGATACATCAGGGAAAAATAATAACTGTATAAACAAAAGCAATTTATTTCTGATAGTGTTTTAAATTATAGATTACAGGCTGTGATCTGCACAGATGATAACAATTATCTTGCAACAACAGTCTCTTCTTTTACGATTCAAGTTGAAACTGATGTTTGTCATGCTAGAACAACCACACCACCTGTGTATACTACAAACCTGTTCATTACAGTTACAGGGTTTAAAAAGTATAACAAAAATATTCTGCCAGCATACTTCTATTCTGTTTTCAGTTTATTTGTTCAATCAAAAGCCATTAACTTTTCATCAAGGAAAAAACAAAAGGCTAATGTGCTTTCTTCTAGTACACAAACCACAGAGCGTGTAAGTTTCAATTACTGAAATAGAACCTCTTCAAAGTCATAATATGACTTTTTCTTGAAGTTAATTTCAATTAAATAATTTATATTTTTGCAATATTACTCAAGGACTTGGAGGTGATTTTAAAATGGGAGACCGCTGCACCCTCAGTATTTTTGCTGTTTTAGGAATCTCAATCCCTACTACTTCAAACTTTCTGGGGTTTTTATTCATACACTGCTTAGTGTAAACTCTTAGAATTCACCTCTCTCTTTTTATTCCATTTGACAGCATTATTCTGTCCAGATATACATTAAACAACAGAACAGCTCTCTGGGACTGAAAACTTGGCTCCAAAGAATTCAGATAGGTAGAGATTTTGGTGCTGGCTTCAAAGCAGGCAATGTTTGAGAGACTTCAATATAGCGTTCACTTGGCACAGAGTAAGATTAGAACCACACTGGGACCTTACTACATAAAAGAAAATTGCTGTAGGGTCCAAAACCAGCTTATTCTATTCAACAAAGAAGATTAAAAAAATCCCTCTTTATGAGGAAGTTAGTACATGTGTTTCCATTTCTCATCCTTGGGGGAAAAAAATGCATCTTTATATAAAGTTATCCTTCTATTTTGTTTTTTTTTAGCTCCATAGGTGCAAACTTTAAATATACAGTTGTTGCCATGAAGTGTTTGAACACACAGAATATGATACCAATTTAATTACATTAAAAGTCATTAAGAGTTTTGGCACTGTCCCCCTTACAGAAAGTTAGGTAATAATAACAATATGAAAATGTAAGGGAATCCTGTAACTCTTTGGCTTCTGTTGTAACACTTAACTGCTAAGGCAAGAACTGTGTTTACCTTAAAGCTGCTTTTTTGTTTGTATTTTTATAAAATACTTGAATAAAAGTTTTAAAAAGTCACCTAATCATCTATAAATGTCAAATGTTGCATATTAAAATATATGCTTATTACACCTTTTTGTTTCACTACTAGAATTTTTGCATACCAATGAGAACACACACACTTGTAAACTGTTCAGTATAAGTTTATGAAGACATTCTCTGCATAAGAGAATTTGTGGAAACTTACCATTCAATCAAGATGCTGTAATTAAAATTGCCTGATTAACCATTTTGGAGCACTATGATTCTCTCAACAGCTTTAGCTCGTTCATTCCTACAAAGATCAACTACAACAGGTAACAACACCCCCTTTTCAATGCATTTGTAACCCCTCTCAGTCTGAGGTTTCGGGTGCACATCATAAGGAGGACATTTGAGGGTATTCACTGGCTTTTCAGCTGTCACTAGCTACGGATAACTTAATTTGTTGGGTTATTGCAGGATGCCCTATTGCTCCCCTTTTCTTACAACATGAAGTGGGTGTAGCCTTCTGCGCCTGTGACAATGACATCCATCCATATCCTCATGGCTTCTGGAGAAGGAGCAACCATGTAGTAGATGCGGTCATGGGTCTTAACACTGAAGGTCAGCAACGGGTTGGGACTCTACAGTAACACACAAAGGAGACACCAAAAGAGTCACACCAAAGCCATTCATTGGTACCACAAGTGGAATTTCTTACAGGGATATTTATGAATGAGGTTAAGAAGGAAGATAAAATGCTGTCCCACTGCATCTTATATTGCAGCAGAGACACACTTAAAGTATTTGTAGCCACCACAAACACCTTTTCCAGCATTTTTATACTATATACTATATACTATACTATATACTATATACTATA